>JARVZY010000273.1:0-27593 GCA_030686995.1 Artemisia argyi
CTCATTCCTTGGGCAACAAGTCTAAATCAGCAAAGACTTAAATTGCTCCCAAGTCATAGCATAAGCCACATCACTCCCAACCGAATTTCGGTAATTGTTCCACCAAGTTAAAGCTTCATCCTTGAAAGTAAAAGAAGCAAACTTTACCTTCGCATTCTCCGCACAATTGCTGACATTGAACACCGACTCAGTTTTCTCTATCCACCTGACCAAGTAGACCACTCCTTCAGTTCCTCCAAACTTAATGGGTCCACAAATTCGAAACTCCTTGTAGTTACATCTATTAACACGAACAGGTGGAAAATTTCCAGCAGAGTTGTTAGAATGATTTAACTCAGCTAGTAGTTTAGCAACTCGTTACTCCACAAGTTGATTGATCATGGCTTGATCCACAGCAGGTGCATTCGGTGGCACATGGTCATTGTCTCCCTGAACATCAACATTTTGATTCATGTTGTTGCGATTAGTAGTGTCCAGGTTGTCAGGAGTAGGGGTTTCAACATTTCAAGTAGGACGGCGTCCTCAGCGACCAGGGGTAGTCACTGCAGGACCAGTTCTGGTAGCTCTAACAGGGTTTCGTCGTACAACCATTGATCAACATAATACCAACACGATATCAACCACGCAATTTGAAACGCAATTCTCCATGCACACCAAAAACCATAGTATATCATATGGAATCACCATCGTCCATACAAGTAGCGATCGATACTTCTTTCCAAAATACCAAAAGACATAATAAATACTAATCGTTCCATACGAGACGAACATACAATCCGAATAACATGACTTTAGGGATAGAATAACCAGCTCTAACCAAGTACTCCCTGGCTTATGTAGCAACACAACAACACGAATCCAAATCAATATAGCCATGATGCTGGCGTAGACTCCTCAACTATGATCTCAAATTATCCAATTCTCTCCATAATGATTCCAACTCGACACTGTGAGTATCACTATCCCTCTTGAGGTCTGCAACCTCCTTCTCTAGCTCCGGGTTCCTCTGCCACAGCTTGCGATTTGCCTCACGAGCCGTGAGGAAACCTCTTTGCAGAATCTCTATCTGCTCATGTATCTCCATCATACCTCTCCTAATCGATGTCGTCTTGCCCACGATAGTAATCAAATAAACTCTTAACTCAGCAATAATCATCTCAAGTCGGTCAGACCTCCGCGAGATCCTCTTGCCCTGTGCAGTAATCCGAGTCCACATCTTACCAGTCTCACCCAAATCTGCAGGCTCGGCAGAAATCTCAGATAGCACATCCGACGCCACGGGACTACCAGGTGGTGAATCAAACAAAAGATGATGATCAGGTGAAACCGGCTCTAACGGATGTATCGGGGAATCGGGCTTCGCAGAATGAGCTGAAGGTGCTAGCGACCCATCATCATCAGGCATCTCCTCCTCCTGAGGATCATCCTTCTCTTCCTCATCTTGAGGGTCATTATTCTCCTGCTCACCCTCGTACTCCCCCTCATACTCCTCGTCGGAGGGGTACTCCATCAATCGTCATCTCTGAGCAGGTGAACCACGAGGCGATAAAATCGGTGACTTAGGGCGTCAATGAGACGATAAACTAGTGGCCGATCGCATGACCAACACGTATGGGTCATCAGGGGCCATAGTGATCTACGAGGGGCTACGCGTACTAGCAATAACAATTCTTAATAACAACACGTGCAAAGGAGGCTATGATTTGTGACAACGGCATAGGGTAGGTGTAAGTGTTTCAAAACAACTAAACCGTGAACTCAAAATACCATATCAAAATCATCATATAATTCCCAATCATATAATCTCAATAAATAATTTCAAATACCGCATTACTAAAACATTTATAAACAATTAAGCCATATAATTCCTCAAAACGCCATCGTATCACTAAATCAATAAATCTCAAATCCTCAAATCATCTCAAGAATCCCATATCTATTAATCATCTCAATATACCTCAAATAATCGAAGATGCTTCCGCTTGGCGGGCTGGCGGGCAATGGTCGAGGATCGTTTTCTATAAAAATTGGTTATAGTTTAGGTGTTTATTTACCTAGTTCTCTATAACCTGGCTCTGATACCAATCTGTAACACCCCCAAAATTTGATACAGCGGAAGACTCAACAAGCTTTCGGGGTGCTACGGGGATTGGTATCTAACACAAGACATAATAGAACGAGATAAAGTAAACAAAATAAAAACGCAACCAAAACGGGGTTTTAAAGTTTACATTTAACCCAACATCATTCAGAGTCAGGCCCAAAAGAAATAACAGTAGGTCCACAATTCAATATCAGATTTTAGAAAAATAGATCCATAAACCAGGAGCCTTAGCCGAGCCTTCCAATCCATGCATCCATATAATTACTTAATTACCTGAGAAAACGTGCTAAAAGTCAGCCTTCGCTGGTGAGATCATAGGTTAAATTCATCTAACAATGTAGTGGACATATACGCAAAACGCTTGCTAGCTAGACCAAGGATTCACTAAAAGCCTGCGGATACCCTCCGCTCCAACATAACACACGGATACCCTCCGCTCTAACATAGATATCCGGGTAACCCCCGCAATACCATAAATACTCGAATAACCTCCAAAGTATTAATAACCTATAGGCGCACACTACAGTATCTAAATAAGCCAACCTTGAATAGTACGCATGAAACCGTGTGACTAAAGCTGACAATTCCAAATAAGCCAACCTTGAATAGTACACACAAAATATATGTGACTAAAGCTGACAATTTATCCTAGTCATACGCATAGCAAGTTTAGAAAGGATATAAAAGCGATAATAGTCCACATAAAATAATTTGCACGTTTCTCACCCCAAGTATTGAAAACATAGTTCAAGAGTAAAAAGTGGGGCTATGACTCACCTCAAGTCCAGAAATCAGCAAGAAGAAATCGGTAGAAGTAAGATGTATAATAACTAACAAGACGGCACCTACGGACTCGACACGACCTAACAACATTAACTCGTTCAAAAATCATTTCCTCAAATTCAAAATATTCCCAAACCCGGACGTATTCCATTTTATTTTCCGAAAATCCATTTCTCGTATTAGTTTGGAGTTTGGCGTTTGGTATCCATACGGGTGGTGGGTCGACACAAATAAACCGAAAAGGTCACACAAAGAATAATAAAAATAAGCTATAGATCTAATATTAGCCCAATATATTATTTAAATAAATCGCCGAAGTTTATCAAATCCGTCGATTTGATAATCTCCATATTTATTTACGTAACAAACCGTTCCAAGATTACACCCAATCTTAAAGCACATAGCACCACAGATACTATATGGTATATATCGTAGTTTAATAAACTCCTTATATACATCATCAAATTGGCCAGATTTCCCGATATATATTTAGCAATTTATTGTCCTTTACATATACCACAACCTATGGGCGTCGTAGGATATGATGCCCATTAATATACTCATTTCCTATAGCCAAATAACTTGGTTTAACCTGTCGGTTAAGTATGTTATTTAGTTATAGAAAATGTCTATATTAATCGTCATATATCCGTGACAACACAAAAGTCACAAACAACAACTTACCTGGACTCAAGTGACCACGACTCCATATAACTCGATAGCTTACTCGTTATATATATAAAATAACATTTCATTTGATATTTAGTTAACGTCGAGAATTTCTCGTTTTATAATATTTATTCTTCTTAATAATACTTCCAACAATATTACGCTACTCTCGTAGCCTAATATATTTAGTCGTATTATTTATAATACAACTCGTGATTTTTATTATTATTATTAATATACGCATTTATACAATTATGTATACGTTATTCATGTCTATATTACGAGTTTTATTATTCGTGTTTTGATTTGTAAATAGTTATCGAGTCATACGAAATGGTCACATGTCCGAGTCATGACTCTCGGCTCATTGTCCAAGTCCAAAATGATATGTAAAAGTCATAATAATCAATACATCTCCGTCCAAAACAATCTCAATCCACGTGCTACAACAATAGGGTCCGACTACGGCATCCGACTAACCTATCTCCGTCATTCTAAGTGACCGTCTCACAATCGGTCTCCAATATCACTTTTCGTCAACAACTTCTCAATACCATAATCCATTGTCGAGACCAAACATGACCTCGACCCACAAGTATTCGGCCAAAAATCAACCAATGCCGAAATCAATCTCAAGTTAACAACAAAATAATAAGGAAAAATAAATATAACCAAGGTTCACATTCGGGTTGGTTTACCAAGCCAAACCCGAGTCTCTCGACTCAAACGAGTCTCGGTACACACCACGAGCCACAAAGGCTCGAACCAAAATCAAAGGGTCATAAATACGGCTCCATGGAGCACACCCAAATTGCCAAATCGACCACTTAGGGTCTCGGCAGTAAACAACCATATACGGCATCAAGCCGTGACTCCTTCGAGTCGAACCAAAAATCCAACGCAAGCAACACATGAAACCACAATCTCAAGACCAAGAGAAGCAAGTAAATCGAGCCCTTAAGCTCGGATCAAAAACCATGCCGTGAGTCTTAGACTCACGGTTCGAATCGAACCATCAAGAAACCAAACCCGGATACCAAACTTAATAGAAAACATGTTTCCAACCAAAACCCATAAGTGTTCCATGTAGTTATATATAAACCCATCCAAAAATCTTTAAGTCGTGACCCTAGGTCACGATTTTTATCAAAAATACGAGTAAAACTCGTCTCACCTTCGATCTATAAAACTCAAACCGTAACAACCTTCCAAAAACAAGCAAATGGTGGTGAATTTGGTGGTGATTCGAGATGAAATACGGGGTTATAGGGCGCGCGTAGTAGTAGATCTAAGAGATTTGAAGATGGGGAGTTAGAAAATGGTGGTCGTGTATGGTGGTGACCGGCGGTGACAGTGGTGGTGGCCGGAAATTGTTGGGGCGGCTAGGGTTTGTCAAGAGAGAAAAGAGAGAGAAGTGTGAGGGAGGTGAGGGTGTTTGTGTGTGTTGTTGTGAACCGACCCACAAGGACCAATTGTATATACTCTTAAAAAATGTTTTTAATAATAATAATAATAATAATAATAATAATAATAATAATAATAATAATAATAATAATAATAATAATAATAATAATAATAATAATAAATATATTACTAGTGATTATGAGTGGGTAAAAAAAATGGTTAAGTGTAAGACACACGATCCGAAACCCGAACTTATTTCAAATGTCTAACATCTCACGAAACATCCCGTAAATAATTAAATATAGTCGGACTCGTAAAGTCGAGTCATAAAGTTTTCTGGTAGGTAATCCTAGTGCCGGAGTCCACGTAGTACCAAGTGAGAATTCAAAATAATCTCCAAATAAAATTCCATGACGAAACATTAAATAAATCTCGAATCCCATAACGACATTAAATATAATTAACCATAAAATAGGTCATACAAGTTCGTTACGAATAAAAATTCTAAATAAAATTTATAAACGAACTTTAACGTAATGCGGATTTTCAAAATGGCTCCCTAAATTGCCGGTTGTCACACTAGTGGTCTCGGCTTCACCCTTTCCTCGAGTCAGCCACAACACTAAACAAACCCCTTGGGTCTTGTCCACAGTCACGGTTCAACAAGAAACATCAAATTATCAACTAAGCAACAAACAAAACAAGCACCCCTTTACCGTGAGCTTAGGCTCACGGCGTGGGTCAATCCGAGACACAAACACACTCTAGTTGATACCAAATTTGTTTAATCATATAAAAAACACCTTTAGTTAACAAAAATCTTAAAACCCACTTAGATTTAACCCGAAATAATAAGTATATACACGGTTTGACTCAAGGTTGGGTCAAACCCATGCGTAACACACGTTTCTTACTGCTTTCTTTATAGATCTGTAAGTTTGGGATGATAAAAGTGATACGGAGGGTGTTTGGGTGGCGCGTTGTGGTGTTAGAGTGATGGTGAGGGTTTGTTTTTGGGCGCGTGGTGTGGTGTATGTGATAGGGGAGATGATGTTGAGTTGAATGGTGGTGGAGGTGTGTTTGTTTGGTCGGCGGTGGTGGTGTTTGGTGGGTGGTGGCCGGTGGTCAAGAGAGGAGAGAGAAAGGATGGTGTGCGATGAAGATGATGATGGATATGTGATGACAGGGTTAGGGTTTAGTTATACCAAATTGTATTTTGTGTAAATTGCAAATAGGTCCTTGTCTGTTTGTTTATTTTTAAGTAAGGAGTCAGTGTATAGGACTAGCGGTGTAATTTTTATAATCTCTCCCAAAATACTCGTTTATATTTGTGAAAAATATTAGATGTCACCAAATAGGTTTTTAAACATCACCATCCATTTTAGAAATGTTTCTCCATAAAATTTGATAACAAATACATTTATAAAATAAAACGTAACGTTTTCTCCTTTATTTTTGACAAAACTCAATTGAGGCTATATAAAACGTGTCACCACCATTGTCGGGTTTATTCAAGTTGTTTCATCATTCGTAAATCATAAGTTTCCAAATATTTGAATTAGAAATGTGTCTATTAAAAGAACGTAACCGTTAATTGTCTATTTCGCGTTTATTAGGATTTCTAATGCTGAAGTCACGTAGTGTCTAAAATGTAACATACGAACTAATCAAATTCACCCAATCACCATATTTGCACTCATCAATCCTTTTCAACCGAATTATTTTCCTCATAAGCTTAGCAGATTAATATTTTCAAGTTTAAATTTTAGCTAGGTGTTTTTCACAAAATTCTCAAATTTTACCCGTTGTCACAAAACACACACAAACTTGAATTTGGAACTAATTATAAATTATGTTAGCACATGAAACCACCTTCAATCAAGATGCCAATGCTCTAGTATCAAGTTATATGTTTCGGTAGTCTTAACTAAAGGTCAATTTTGATTTAAGTGGTGCATTAAGTTCAAGGTTGTTTATGAAGTAAGTTATTAGGTTTCATGTGATGATGTTTGTCTCCTCAATTAATTGTAATATATATTAACGCAAAATTAGTAAGAGGATTATAAGTGTTTAAATAAAAGCAATCACTTTACTAGTTGCAGCTTGATAACACCTATGAGGTAGTAGTTGAAGTAAGGTTACAACATTGGATTTGTTTTTTTTATTACCTGGTATATCAATTTTATCAAAAAGTTTTGTGATAAATGACATCATCTTACAATATACTTCATTTGTTAGTGTATTTTGCGTTATACCAATAAGAAACGAAACAATGTGTGTGTTTCCATAGATTACTGCAAACTTAATAATGATACTCATAATGATGAGCCCCTTATTATATATCGACTTGATGTTCGGCCGTTGATATGAGAATTGAGAATGATTCCGACTGTATTTTAAACAAATCTTATGGTGAGTTTTAAATACTAACATTTACAATGTCTAATGATAAATTGCTTTGTTACATCATAATGTTTTCAGATTATGTAATGAAGTAGCTACCATTTGTGGCATTATTTTACGATACATAATTTTAACCTCCCAAATCCCAATAACCACATTATAGGGTTTACACGAGATCTCATAGGCTCGCTCAGAAAGGCTAGTCGATGGAACATGCTAAGAGTCGGAGATGCTTGTTACCAATCTTGCCCAAGTCTGTTTATTGAAAATATTATCAAGGTCTTCGTGAATAACTTTCCCATATTCAAAAGGCCGCTTGTGGTTTTAGAACGCTCGAGCATCCTCATACTCTTAGTTTGAGACAAATAATTCCAATAACCATTAGTCTACACTACTAAACATGCAGCTTCATTTAAACAACCCGAGATATACAAACTCCAAATGAAACCAACTAAGCACTCACAAAACCATATAGATAAAAGCAAATTATCCACATAGATTTTACTAGATATGCCAACAACATTATAATTTTGACAATTTTATAATATATCCATAATCAAAGGGTCTTTTTAAAAATTATCACTCTTATTTAAGCAGTCGTATAGTACTACTTTGTTCGTAATCCCAAACAAAAACCCTAAAAATTTTCTGCCCACTTCTTCCTCAAAATCGATCTGATACCGATCATCCAAAATATTTTTCATTTGATCCATGATTCTCCTAGCAAGGTACATCAATCAACACATTTTTTACTTTATTTGATTTTCTATATGTTCATTGTTTAACAATATTCGCATCAGTTAGAGGTTTTGTATTATATGTTAGTTTCTTATGTCAATTTTGTATTTGTTAAATAAAAATTAACTTATATACACAATTTCTTACCATGGACTTTTAGATCGAAAACCTAATGTAATTTTCCTTTTATAATATTGAAAAATTTTGTGGGTTATGGCTTCTGACGATGGTGAAAATTATTTGGTGAACTTTCTTACACAAAAGAGAGGATTTGTGTAGAAGGGTGGCAAATGGTTGTCACCATTTATCTTTTTTTACTGTTCCAGTGATTTTGTTGTGATTTGTGTAGAAGGGTGACATATTGTTGAAATCGCAATAGAGTTATGACCATATATAGTTGCCGAATCGCGACTCGTGAGAGTCATGACACTAAAAGTATATAAATAAATATATATTATATGTCTAAAAACCAAATATATGAAATTTGGGGGAACCTAAAAACGAATGATTAATTGATGAACATGGTGTTAATTAAGGGGTCTTTTTGGATGATGTAAAATTGTTTACACAATAACACATTTGAATTATTGGTCCGGAAAAACTCCGTGTTTCATTTCTAGCTACATTCATCAATGTTTGCTGCTTACTTAGTTGTGTTTAATGGAAAATGACAACATTATTAACCAGGCATTTCAAGCCCGGAATATGTACACCTCAAAGTACAAGTTGGATGAAGAACCACTTCTCATGGCCCAGAAAGTCTCTAAAGAATATATGGTAATTCTTTTATGTCTAACTTGTTAGTATTTGTGAAGTAAACGATATTGTTACTGATATAAGGATTCTTTCACATGCCTTAGCAGGACATTGGTAAACCATTTGGTTACCATTACTCTCACCAGCCCAACCGTGTGAAGATTAAGAAAGGGTATCTTCTTGATTCTTTTGATATATATGTTCTTTTAGTAAATAGTAGTATAAACTGTAAGAACTGTGATTTTTATGACACAATATTGGATCCCACAACAAGGTATTTTTTTTATTGATTTTTATTATTAATTCCACTGTTTGATTCATACAGATTTAATTCTCGTTATATATAATGATATTCATTAGTTAACTTTATTAATTTTATTCTAACTGTGTATTTACTGATTCTAATTTAATCAAATCTGACACTAAATTGTTGACTTATTTTTAATCTGCTTACGCGGTATTCAAGTCTCAAGGTTGGTAAATCGGAATTTGATCAGCATTGTGTGCATTTGATTGGTAGAGAGAATGTGAGGTATCATAATGAGCTAATTAAGGCTATTGTGAGAAATGCTGCTGTTTGCAAGACGCCGCTGTTGGCAAAGTAAGTTAAGCGTGATGGTGTGAATGGTATTGACCCGAGAAATGGTTTGCAGTCGCTTTGTAGAGATGTGTTCTTAAACCCTTAATTATTATTCCAACAAATGTTGGATCCCGAATTTGGTTTCGTGTCCACGAGGTTCAGAAAAAGGACCCACCTGAATGGGAAAAGAAGGAACCAGAAAATTACATTGCTAAAGATGTCTACAAAGGCAATGCCTCTGGACCAACTAAGGTGAAGTTTCACTATACTGTTTTCTTTGCACTGCTGCTTTACAATTACTTTCGTGTATGTTATCGATATGTTTTCGTTCTCACATTCTAAACACGATAATCTTGTCATATGGCTTGTGTACGGATTTGTTTTGTCAAGTTTTATTGCAGTAAGCAACATGACTGTTTATTCAATGTCTGAATTCCTATACTTTTGTTCTTTTTTCTACCATATTTTATTGGATATTATATGATAAACTTTTTCTTGTTTGAAACAGAAAGCTGTGGAAAAAGTTATAAAAAGAGCAGAAAAATGCACAAAGAGTACCTGATGTACCACAAAGTTTGTCACCACCACCTGCCACAGACACAAGAAGAAAATCTGAACTGATATCCAAAGTAATAATGAAAAAGTGCCATAGCATACTATGCCATGTAGCAGCTAAGGATACCAAGAAGGTCATGTCTGACCTTGTGGGAAGGAAATTCAACTCTGAATATAAGGATCTAAGGGTCATTTTTGAATCTGAATCAACACGTTGCAGACCATCGAATCTAGATTTCTTCATGGCACATATGGTGATTCACACAAAAGATGACCAGTATTAACTTACTGTTTCGATTATGACAATATTATTTACCAGGCATTTCAAGCCGGAATATGTACATCTCAAAGTACAAGTTGAATGAAGAACCATGCTAATGGAACTCTTCTCATGGCACAGAAAGTTTCTAAAGAATCGATGGTAAGCCTTTTATGTTTAACTTGTTAGTATTTGTTAAGTAAACTATATTGTTACCGATATAAGGATTCTTTCCCCAAGAATGGCACCTTTTAAATATTAATATCACATGCCGTATTAAAGCCGGACATTGGTAAGCCATTTGTTACTATTACTCTCACCAGCCCAACCATTTTGTTGCCAAATCCAGAGGTGAAGATTAAAAAAGGGTATCTTCTCGATTCTTAGGATATATATGTTCTTTAGTTCATAGTAGTATTAATTGTAAGAACTCTGATTTTTATGACACAATAAATTATTGTTTTACTGGATTTTCTTCAGTTTGTTTGAGTCTCTATTAGATGTGGCAAAGTACTAAATGGGCGGTTTAGGTAACAGATTAAACTGGTATTTAAATGCGTACCAGGAAATCGTTTGTGTGATGGGAGCGTTTAATTATAATTATGGAATGAATTGAGTGAGTTTGGTATTATGTGTGTAGGAGTGTTGGAGAAAATTCTCGGATTGTGATGGGTTTCTGGGTAGAAGAAATCCAGGATCGTCCAGAAGAACCCAAGGTGAAACTTTTTCCCTTATTTGAAAAGATATTGACAGCTACTGATACTGGGAAGAGTAGGTGGCTGGTGCTACCGAAGAATTGTGCCGAGGTTAGTATATATACACATGTAACTGCTTGCATAACTGACAATAGTACACGTTTTAGTTTCATTGATACAACATTATGTGTAGTAGTCTTTATATATGATATTGTACAGCAACTTTTTTCTTTTGTCGATGATCAAGAATCGAAACGAATAGTGTGTTAGGACACATATGCTAAAAACGACTAAAATGGACAAAATGAATAGGCATAATAGTATTATATGCAATTAAATTCCTTTTTTATAGATCTTTGAATGATAACATTGGCAATGACCATAAATGCAGGTAAATCCATCAACTGTTCGAGTGATTGTCATGATTCGGGAAGAACCATCAGTGACGTAGAACACATACATTCTAGCTAGGCCTTGCCCATGTGCGTCGAGCTGTGGACGCCTATTAAAACCCACTCCTAAGCTACTTCCAATGCCAAACGCAACTGATACTCCTGCTGGCGAAGGTACTTTCGGGTCTAAATGAAAGCAACCCAAAAGGTGTCATTTAAATGCCATTATCGCCCGGGAAAGATCAATGCCTCAAATACCTGTCGGTGCGGATGATGGATCAAAAAATGAAACTTTACCATCAACAAGAAAATGAAAAGATGGTACATATATTGATAGCCAGACGAAACAAAAGGCAGTTAGACCTACATTGCCATGGTTCAACGATGGCCAAATAACTTGGAACTGCCGACCAATTTCTGAAGTGGCATGGAAACCAACAGAACCGTCTTCTATCAGGTGTGGCTAACCCTAATGGGTTAGGTGTGTCTGAGCCAAGTGGGTCAGGTTCTGTGGTGGGTAAGGCCAGTCAACCGAATGGTGTGGCTCTTCAAGTGGATGTGGTTAATCCTAATTGACCAGGTTTTGATGGCTAGGTTGGTGGTTCTGGGCCAAGTGAGCCAACATCTGTGGCGCGTCAGACTAGTGGGGTGAATGCTGTGGGTCGTCAGACGGATATGGTTGTGCCAATTTCTTGAGCCTATGGTCTGTGTGACCAATTGGAACCCCGTGGACCTCACAATTGAAGAGGCCAAGAAATTCATGAGAAGCCAATGAATTCTGCCTTGAAAGTTGCTTATTAGTTATGAAAATAAATTATGAGTCAATTTTTTTTAGAAATATTTGAAGATCAAACAAGTCAGAACTCATCCACAGTTTCTCAAAGGCTTCAAAAAGTTGCTTGACTGTCACAGTTTCTCAAAGGCATCAAAAAGTTACAATCATTCTTTTTTAGGCGAGTTTGCATTTTGGTACTTCTTATTATGATTCACGTATTTGGAGTTGATTCAAATTGCATATTGGATCTTCTTCTTTCCTTATGACTTTTTATTGCCATCTTTTTGTGGTTGTCGACTTGCCGGGCTTGTTAGCATTTTATCTTTCCAAGTGTGACATTTACTTGAATTTGGGTTTTAGTTTTAAATAATCTTTTGGCTTGTTCCAACTTCCAAATATATAATGATATGATTGTCGTAGGGATACCATAGAGAATTGGAATGATCTTTATGGACCATTCATGTTATAAAAATCTGCTTTTTAAAATCTTACATGACTAAAATTTGATGTGTGTACTTGTTTACTAAAGACTACTACACTTAAATTGAGATTAGTATTGTAACAATTGAGAACTCAAATTGATAATTCCAGCTATACTAATCTGATAATTTGCTTTACCAGAATAGGTGCGTAAATGCAACAACACAATACTAATCTCAATTTAAGTGAACCAAGTACATAAGAGCATATAAGCAAGGAAAGTTTCTTTTCTCTAGCAATGTGGGACTGATATCTCAAAGCTCATATGTATATCAATATTAAGTCACAATAATAAGATAGCGGTCTCATCTCGAAGTCAAATCAAGTCTGAAGTCCACAAATCAACTCCAAGCATCACGAGGCCATCTACGGCTCTTTACTAATCCTAAACTCCGTCATTTTAAATCGTGTCACAATCGATTCCCATTACTAAGTCCGTCACAAAAATATATTTCCCGTTGTCTCAATATCCGAACCAAACCCAAGTTTCTCGATGTCAACCACATTTAGTAATAACAAATTCAACAACATTATTACGGTCTCGACCTTACGGTCTCGACTTTCCCTTTTCTCGGCCACCAATAACAACGACAACAACAATAACAAGTAACAACAGTAATAATAATTAAAACAACGATAACAGACAACAAGAACAAACATAATAAGCACCAAGAATATCATATTTGCCGAGACCCTAGTGGTCTCGGCTTCACCCTTTCCTCGAGTCAGCCACAACACTAAACGGACCCTTGTCCACAGTCACGGTTCAACAAGAAACATCAAATTATCAACTAAGCAACAAACAAAACAAACACCCCTTTACCGTGAGCTTAGGCTCACGGCATGGGTCAATCCGAGACACAAACACACTCTAGTTGATACCAAATTTGT
This sequence comes from Artemisia argyi, assembly GCA_030686995.1. Taxonomy (NCBI): domain Eukaryota; kingdom Viridiplantae; phylum Streptophyta; class Magnoliopsida; order Asterales; family Asteraceae; genus Artemisia; species Artemisia argyi. The sequence continues at coordinate 13,485 of JARVZY010000273.1, forward strand.
TTAATCATATCAAAAACACTTTTAGTTAACAAAAATCTTAAAACCCACTTAGATTTAACCCGAAATAATAAGTATATACACAGTTTGACTCAAAGGTTGGGTCAAACCCACGCGTAACACACGTTTCTTACTGTTTTCTTTATAGAGTGATGGTGAGGGGATGTTTTTGGGCGCGTGGTGTTAGAGTGATGGTGAGGGGATGTTTTTGGGCGCGTGATGTGGTGTATGTGATAGAGGAGATGATGTTGAGTTGAATGGTGGTGGAGGTGTGTTTGTTTGGCCGGCGGTGGTGTTTGGTGGGTGGCGGCCGGCGGTCAAGAGAGGGAGAGAGAAAGGATGGTGTGCGATGAAGATGATGATGGATATGTGATGACAGGGTTAGGGTTTAGTTATACCAAATTGTATTTTGTGTAAATTGCAAATAGGTCCTTGTCTGTTTGTTTATTTTTAAGTAAGGAGTCAGTGTAAAGGATTAGCGGTGTAATTTTTATAATCTCTCCCAAAATACTCGTTTATATTTGTGAAAAATATTAGATGTCACCGAATAGGTTTTTAAACATCACCATCCGTTTTAGAAATGTTTCTCCATAAAATTTGATAACAAATACGTTTATAAAATAAAACGTAACGTTTTCTCCTTTATTTTTGACAAAACTCAATTGAGGCTATATTATATGTGTCACCACCATTGTCGGGTTTATTCAAGTTGTTTCATCATTCGTAAATCATAAGTTTCCAAATATTTGAATTAGAAATGTGTCTATTAAAAGAACGTAACCGTTAATTGTCTATTTCGTTATTAGGATTTCTAGTGCTGAAGTTACGTAGTGCCTAAAATGTAACATACGAGCTAATCAAATTCACCCAATCACCATATTTGCACGCATCAATCCTTCTCAACCGAATTATTTTCCTCATAAGCTTAGCTGATTAATATTTTCAAGTTTAAATTTTAGCTAGGTGTTTTTCACAAAATTCTCAAATTTTACCCGTTGTCACAAAACACACACAAACTTGAAGTTGGAACTAATTAGAAATTATGTTAGCACATGAAACCACCTTCAATCAAGATGCCAATGCTCTAGTATCAAGTCATATGTTTCGGTAGTCTTAACTAAAGGTCAATTTTGATTTAAGTGGTGCATTAAGTTCAAGGTTGTTTATGAAGTAAGTTATTAGGTTTCATGTGATGATGTTTGTCTCCTCAATTAATTGTAATATATATTAACGCAAAATTAGTAAGAGGATTATAAGTGTTTAAATAAAAGCAATCACTTTACTAGTTGCATAGTTGCAGCTTGATAACACCTATGAGGTAGTAGTTGAAGTAAGGTTACAACATTGGATTTGGTTTTTTTATTACCTGGTATATCAATTTTATCAAAAAATTTTGTGATAAATGACATCATCTTACAATATACTTCATTTGTTAGTGTATTTTGCGTTATACCAATAAGAAACGAAACAATGTGTGTGTTTCCATAGATTACTGCAAACTTAATAATGATACTCATAATGATGAGCCCCTTATTATATATCGACTTGATGTTCGGCCGTTGATATGAGAATTGAGAATGATTCCGACTGTATCTAAAACAAATCTTATGGTGAGTTTTAAATACCCACAACTCCATATATATATCTATAAAAAATACTAACATTTACAATGTCTAATGATAAATTGCTTTGTTACATCATAATGTTTTCAGATTATGTAATGAAGTAGCTACCTTTTGTGGCATTATTTTACGATACATAATTTTAACCTCCCAAATCCCAATAACCACATTATAGGGTTTACACGAGACCTCATAGGCTCGCTCAAAAAGGCTAGTCGATGGAACATGCTAAGAGTCGGAGATGCTTGTAACCAATCTTGCCCAAGTCTGTTTATTGAAAATATTATCAAGGTCTTCGTGAATAACTTTCCCATATTCAAAAGGCCGCTCGAGCATCCTCATACTCTTAGTTTGAGACAAATAATTCCAATAACCATTAGTCTACACTACTAAACATGCAGCTTCATTTAAACAACCCGAGATATACAAACTCCAAATGAAACCAACTGAACACTCACAAAACCATATAGATGAAAGCAAATTATCTACATAGATTTTACTAGATATGCCAACAACATTATAATTTTGACAATTTTATAATATATCCATAAACACAGGGTCATTTTAAAAATTATCACTCTTATTTAAGCAGTCGTATAGTACTACTTTGTTCGTAATCCCAAAGAAAAACCCTAAAAATTTTCTGCCCACCTCTTCCTCAAAATCGATCTGATACCGATCATCCAAAATATTTTTCATTTGATCCATGATTCTCCGAGCAAGGTACATCAATCAACACATTTTTTACTTTATTTGATTTTATATATGTTCATTGTTTAACAATATTTGCATCAGTTTGGGGTTTTGTATTATATGTTAGTTTCTTATGTATTTGTTAAATAAAAATTAACTTATATACACAATTTCTTACCATGGACTTTTAGATCGAAAACCTAATGTAATTTTCCTTTTATAATATTCAAAAATTTTGTGGGTTATGGCTTCTGACGATGGTGAAAATCATTTGGTAAACTTTCTTACACAAAAGAGATGATTTGTGTAGAAGGGTGACAAATGGTGGTCACCATTTATCTTTTTTTACTGTTCCAGTGATTTTGTTGTGATTTGTGTAGAAGGGTGACATATTGTTGAAATCGCAATAGAGTTATGACCATATATAGTTGCCGAATCGCGACTCGTGAGAGTCATGACACTAAAAGTATATAAATAAATATATATTATATGTCTAAAAACCAAATATATGAAATTTGGGGGAACCTAAAAACGAGTGATTAATTGATGAACATGGTGTTAATTAAGGGGTCTTTTTGGATGATGTAAAATTGTTTATACAATAACACATTTGGATTATTGGTCCGGAAAAACTCCGTGTTTCATTTCTAGCTACATTCATCAATGTTTGCTGCTTACTTAGTTGTGTTTAATGGAAAATGACAACATTATTAACCAGGCATTTCAAGCCCGGAATATGTACACCTCAAAGTACAAGTTGGATGAAGAACCATGCTAATGGGAGTATTATGTTTACTTATTTAAATCATATATGTTGTATAACATATAGGAAGTAACATTCTATATAAGTTAAATGGTAAGTCATAACTTGGAATGAAACTTTACTTGAAAGATTTAATAAGTAAAACATACAACCTTGAATATATGTTTATTGATGTAAACATGTGCGGTAAATGAATCTAATAGAACATGATATATCATTTAGAAAGTTTAAATGGATATGTAGTACATGAATGAAATTTAGTTGGACACGAGAATTTTTCATGTACATCATGTTGTTGTTATATCATGCTTTGATAAAAGATGATTTGACAACATTGATATCTAAATGAAAGATATTAGATAAGTTGTGTAATAAATATTCTAAAGGAATATATTTGGATATAGAATCACATCCTCAGCCTGGAACAATTTCTAGATTCTATAAATGAACAATTTGTAAAATTGTCATAGCCAACAAACTTGAAAGTTTGGAAGGAATAAAACATTACACATTGATGTTTACGGAAAAGAGCATATTGTTGTTTGCATACAATGATGCTAATATAAAAAATTGAGATGACACTCAATACTAGTCATGGAAGGATTTTATCCTTGTTAATAGCCATGTGTACTAGTTATGCTTAACGGAAAGCATAGTTGCATTATACGTTAAAGAATAAGAATACTTTAAACTTTAAAGGTTTGGAAGTTTAATTATCATAAATTGTATGTTGAGGATGTCATACACATTTTATGATGTATTATGTGGTTATATCAAATTATTTGAATGCACATATACAAGAATTTCATTATTGAAATAAGTATTCTCAAAATTCCGATAAATCAAAGTTAGTTGAATAATGCCTTGTCAACAAGTATGATTACTTGAGGCATAATTGTCAACAAGTATGATTGGTATTACTTGAGACAAAATTCATTAACGAGAATTTTCATGCATTGATCTATTTAGTATTTGGATAAAGGATTGTAAACAATAATTATTCGAATGAAATGAAGTATTGTGTTATGTTTATTTCTATTCATAAATATTGTATCCTATATTTGCATGTTTAATCCATGAATAACTTATGTTATGTTATTCTAAATTGTCCGTTGTCAATTAATGATATGGGAGTATCATTGAACTAAGACAAATGTGAGATTTGGTATAATATATAAATTATATTGGTGCGTAGACACGCCAAATTCACATGATATTCAATACTGGAAAAATTGGATATAGGACAAAATCCCAACTACATGATTGTACTTATGGATGTTGTCATTAGAGTAAATCATGAATATTTATCCTCAGACTTGAGATACCAGGTAACTACTGTGGATGTAGCTCATTTTCTGTGAGATAATCTAACGCTATCCGTAACTGGTAGTTATAACGATTATTTTCAGAGGTGATGCGAAGTTCATAGGTTATGCTTGTAGTCAATACGGGATTTGGTTCCTTCAAATTTGTTTTGAAGTTTAATACTGTTTGGCCACTCGTAGGATTAACAAGATGTTTGCATGGCCATGCCCAAGGTCTATCTGGAATGCGTTCAGATGAATTGGTAATCTTGTTTGATCATAAATAACGAGAAACACTAGTTAATTATGGAATGACTTCAATCCATATCCATATTAACATAGTATTAGAATCAAAAGGATAAGTATGATGATGAATCATCAAAGGTGGTTTTTTCCAGGAAACCATACTCGAGATCGTTCTGGGGACATTGGCGTGTTATGCTAGACTAACCATTGTCATTGTTACATTAATCTATATCCGAGTGGGAGCTGTTAGTTTTAACGGATAATAAATTAATATATCATGACCGGACTCGAACTCGAGACTTCGGGATTGCACACTTTACGTATGAGTTTCAATTAATTAATAATTATTGTTTTAGTGACGAATAATTATTAAATTCACGAAATGAGCATTTAACGGTACCTAACGACCGTTAGACGAAAGATGAAGGACTAGATTTGGAAAAGAGTGAAAGTAAGGTTCGGGTTGGGCTTTTGTAGCCCATGGCCGGCCACCCCACTTCCCCTTAGGGTTTGGGATAGCTTTTGCTCCAAGTTTATTGAATGCTATATAATGAGACCTCCTCTCATTCATTCATTCATCCCTTGGTTCACTTGCAAACCAAATCTCCTTCTCTTTCTCCTCTTGAGTTAGAAATCGAACTACACCCTTATAGGGTTCCTACTAGATTTCTAAGCTCAAACCATTCTTGTTTAGTTGATCAACTACACCCTTCTAGGGTTCCTACGCGATCTTCTAAACATTATGTTTGGATTGCTTGTGAATTAAGAACCTAGCTTTTCTTATTGAAACGCTACTAATACGTGTGTTCAAGAACGAAGTATTGGCATACTTTTGCTAACAAGGTGATTTGCCCTATTCGACTAACCCTAGTCGATCCACCATTAAACCCAATTAGGGTTTATAGTTCTTGTTCCATTGGTTTCTTGTTCTTGCTAGAAATCACAAAGAGGTACGCATCCATTTATATTCGGTTAATTTATTATTTGTATTTGATCTATTCCGCTGCGTACTCTTTGATGTTTATATGTTTATTGTTTTACATTATTCATATATTCCAACATAATCAGTCACCTTTCTAGGCGTAGCAAGCTTAGGGACAAGAGAAATGACTGTAGAGTTCACCTCCTTGAGCAGCTTACCGCTACTAAAAAACTCCCTCACTGCTGTACAAACATCTTTACCAACAACATCCCAAGACGCCTTAAAAAACTGAGACGAAAAACCATCAGGACCCGGAGCCTTATTACCATCAATGTCAAAAAGAGCCTCTTTAATTTCCTCGTTAGAGACCATTCTAATCATAAGTTCAGCATCAGCCATGGACAGTTTATTGGCAAACAATGATTCAGGGTCATGAAAAGGAGACACATCAGTAGATCTCCCAAGAACATTGGTGAAATGCTTAACAAATTGATTGCCAACATCCTGCCCAAAGTGGGGAACACCCATAGTATCTTCAACCATAGAAACCCTACTCCTATTAATTTTGCCCTTGATCACATTATGAAAGTACTTAGAGTTTCTATCACCCTCGTTAAGCCAATCAATTTTAGACTTCTGTTTCAGAAAAGCTTCTTCATCCTTTAGGGCAACTTTATAAGCTTTAAGACAAGTGAGCTCAGCTTCCCTTAAGGAGCTAGAATGTGGATCAGCAACCATGGCACTTTGTATCTTTGCAAGTTCAGTTCTCAGCTTCAAAACGTTTTCAAAAATATTTCCCTGATCATAGTTAAGTTTCCTCAATGGTTTCTTCAAAAGCTTGAGCTTGGAAACCAGAGAAAACATAGAATAGCCCTTAACATCAGTGTCCCAAACCTTTTGAACTACAGGAATAAAGCCATCTTTGCCAGTAAGAAAGTTAAAAAACTTGAAAGGCTTAGGCTTAGCTTTTTCAACATCAGGAATGAAAAAGGCAGCTGGAGTGTGATCAGAGGTCATAAATGGAAGGAATTGTGAAAAAGCAGTAGGGAAGATAGAGAGAAAATTGGTATTACACATGACTCTGTCCAGTTTCTTGAGAAGCCCACCAACTTTCCCAGGTTTTTTATTCCATGTAAAGTTCAAACCATGTCTAACCATATCATCAACCTCAATGTTAGCAATACAATCTCTAAAATCACACATAGAGGTGGTGATCTTAGACCCACCAGTTGACTTTTCAGACGGGTCTAAGGTAGTGTTAAAATCCCCAAGAAGCACCCACGGCTCAGTCCCAACAGACCTCTTATACTTATGAAGAGATTTCCACAATCTTCTCCTCTCAGTAGTAATAACATGAGCATATACAAAGGAACAGTGAAATCTTTTATCACCATTTAACGGTTCAACAAAACAATGGACAACTTGGTCAGTCTACTCCATAACCATAACATTGATACAATTAGGATCCCATCCCACTATAATTCTAGTACCGCCAGCACAAGAAGAGACATTAGACACCAACTCCCAACGCCCCAAGACATGACTGCAAATCTTAGATAATTTACTACCTTTCACATGAGTCTCCAAAAGACCACATAAACTATAACTGTCTTCTCTTAATAACTGGATAACTTGATCTTGATTAAGAGTCTTGTTAAGACCCCTGACATTCCACGCAAATGCTTTAAATCCCATTGGAAACTTTAACAAAAGTGGCCGCATCATTACCCTCATTATTAGCAGCATTCAAAACATACTCAGGCTTCATTTCTCTGGCAATACCATCAACCTCAGAATCTACATCATCATCCTCATAAGAAGGATCCAAACTATACTTATGACAATTTTTGTAAAAATAATCCAATTGACGAACCGTCCAATCAAGCCTAACAAGTTTAGATGGATAAATACATGCTTCCATAAGGATATCAACTTCATATTTTAAATGAGGCCACTCTTTAGCTTCAAATTGTTCTTGATTATTGGCATTACCACCAAGACAATTTTCAAGCATAACCTCATTATTCAACTCATTAAAAGAATTTTTAAGAGGAATGCCTTCAGTACTAGCACTACCAGTAGTGTTATTAGAGCTAGACCCTCTAACTAACACTTTTGGTTTATAATTCGGATCTTTACTGATTTGATGGAGAGATTTTTTAACATTACTTGAAGATGATTTCATGTTGGAATGATTTTGAGATTCAGACGAAGATTTACCCCCTACATTACCTTTGTTCTTCACTTGGTATGTCCCCTGCTTAGGAATAGATTTACTTTGTTGAACATTACCCTTGCCTATACTTTTACTCTGTTGGTTATCACTCTTACCAATACCAGCTTGAATAGGACCATGTTTAGTGAAATTTTGATTAGAGTGTGAAGGATACATATTACCAGTTGCTTGTGGACTTCTGTTCTGCACTCCACTAAAAGTACCATTCCTACCAAAACCATGAACATTGCCGGCATTTAACGGTTTAGTAGAAACTGACCTGTAGTTATTATCTACCACCCTGTTTTTCTTCCCTACAGTAACGAAGCCTTCATCATCATCCTCAATCGATTTACCCTTAGATACCTCAGCTTCCTTCACTTTAATGGCCTCTTTTATGGCTTTTGCAACAATTTCCTCTTGAGTTCTTGGTCGATTTTTACATGATACAGTACTATGACCAAATGTTTTGCAATGAGTGCATAGCGGAGGTTTCCACTGATACTTGACATCCAGTTTGCCAATTCTGGCAGGTCTATTTCCCAAAGGCGGATAAGAAATCTCCAAAACACTAGGAAGTTCCTCTTCTGCAGACACCTCAACTAAGACCCTGGCAAAATCAAGTTTACCCGCCTTCTTGAGGCGCCTCTCCTTTGTCATCTTGTCCATGATCATAGGTCTTCCAACACCACTCATGATCTTACCTATACTACTCCCATTACACAACTCCATAGGTAAGTTATAAACGCATACCCAAATAGGAATAGTGGTAGGCTCAGTTTTTTCTAACCAAATGCCAGGTTCCCAAATATTGAGCACTAATGGAACATTTTGAACCATCCAAGGCCCACTATCAAGGACTGTTTTCATGCCCTCCTCACTTTTAAATTTGAAATAATACACCCCTGAGTTTGTCTTGGTAATGTCTTCGATATCATGAACTCTCCACATTTTCATCAGGTTTGATCTTACCACCCTGTAATCCATAGAAGTGCCCACAAAATACCCGTATAGTTGCGTAGAACAAGCTTGTCCACCCTTATACACCTCTTCAGCAGTGAATTCAATTATCCTAGTACCATTTTCTTGAACAGACACAAACCCAGGTGTATACTCCATCTTTAATGCCATTTCTTCAGTACCTTTTTTAAGTTTCTCAGCGAACCTATCTGCAACAGCAGAATATTGATTTGATAGAATGGTAGACCCAAAAGCGTTCCCAAAACCCGCACTCCAATTACCACCATTACTAGTACCAACAGGTTTCTTAAGAAATGGATTACTAAGAGGGTTAGTTCCAAATTGCACTGTAAACATAGGACCAATAGGCTTCTTGAGAATTCCCTTATTATTATCTCCTTTACCAAATTCAAAATCCATACTTACCTTATCATTGGAAATACCATCCATAGCAATAGAAGAAGCACCATCAGTATTGTCACCTAACAAAACTTCATCACAATCCATTCCTGTCTTAGTATTAGTTATGCCATCTCTACTACTAGCATGATCACAATTAGTATTACCTACATCACCCACACTAGTGTGAATCATACCAGGTTCAGGACCACAACTCTTAACCACAGGACACTTCTGGATGCTATCTAATGGGCTCTTATCTAAAGGAAGCTTAATGAATGACCCATCATTGCCATTAGTCTCAGCTTGAAAATCAATAGACTTATGGGTAGTATCACTAACACTAGCATTACCCATGGCAAATTTCAAATTATTTTCAATAGCACCAGACTTCATATTACAAAGGACTATACTAATTTCATCATCAGGAGGAATATTAATAACACGCTTACCATCCCTAGTTTCCATAGGGGGAGATTCAATACGTTTCCTAGACTTACCAGTCAATTTGGAAGTGCGAAGCTTTCTTAGAACAGAACCAGCACCAGCTGATGCAGATCCAGGGGTAGAAACCCTAATTTTAATGCCGTGACGGTGTTTTCGTGGTATCCCCTCCTTTCCCCTTGAAGAGGTAACACCAGTTGCCGATTGTCGAACGTTAGACGGTGACATACCCGTCAACTCACAAAATTCCTCAACAATTGGATCTGGGGGTTTATTATTTTCGATTGGCATAGCAAAAGGGAAAGTTTAGATGTAAAACACGAGGGATTGCAGGTTAGAAACACAAGAAACCCACCCACAAATTAAGTAGAAGAGATTCAGTGTGTAAAGAAGACGAGTTGCCAAAATCGCCTGGAGAGAAGAGAGAGAAAAATCTTATGATTTTAGTATAAGGTTTTACCCTTGAGGTTCTTTTACTCGATGGTTATTTCCCTTAAAATTGTATGTTCAAATTTACCAACCAACTTTCTTTTTAAATTTAATAATGTGAATACAATACAACTATACTAAGGTTTTTTGGAACAGGTTGTTCCTTTTACTCCAAGTGCTGGTGTCCTTGAATGGGTGTGAATGGCACATTACCACTCGGAGATTATCTTACTGGAAGGTTAGTTCGATTATGGTCCATACAGTCCTCATGTTAACGTTTAAGATGTTTATACATTAGAAATGGAAACTTTCAGTTCTGGAAGTGGAGGCGCCCATGGACGTTATGGTCTAGGAGATTGGTCATTTCTTAAATGCAGGCAGCACATTTACTTTTGTATCACATTTACTTGCTTTTAACACACTGACATAAAGTATAATATGCTGCTTTACATTCAAAACCATTGATCGATTGAACTATTTGGAAGTGTTTGGGTACATGAATATCTAACTCGACTTCAAGGACATAACCTCTGTTTTTGGATACATGAATAATTGTAGCTAGATAGATATCATCTGTATTTTGTATTTACTGGCATCAATTACTATTTGCTATACATAAACTTTAAAAGATTCTGGAATTTATTATTTTGAATAGAAGCAAGAAATAATAAAAAAGCTTAAGTACCTGTTTGCTTAAAACTCCTTAAGATGCAATCTAAAGATAAGCTAAATATTCATCACAGATTAAAAAATTTAATGGTTTGATCCCTTACCTTTCAAACACGTATGTCATATGTCCAACTCCATACATCTTAAATGCTTCAGTGGCGCAATAATTATATCATAGTATCTTGTATGTAACTTTTCACTCACCTTTGATTGGGTTAGCGTACATTTATCTGTGTTTCATAGGAAACTAAGAAGCGCAAGGCTTTTCAAGAAGTATGCGACAATTTCGGGATTGTAGCTTCTAAAAATGTACGTGGCTTTACTCATTCAGGCTATGGCTTTTATTTTCGTTTCTTCATTATCTCTGCAGACCAGTTATGCATAACTTTTTTCTTGAGAGATTTTTACATCCGGCTGACTTGTTTGAAAAACAACTTGCTTATACAAGAAGTATCGCAGCTAGCTCAATGGTACTGTATTCTTTTCGTATCAATCAAGAGCCATGATTTATTTTCCTTTCAAGTTTAATATACTTATAAGTTTGTTTCAAACCAACATATTTCTTTTCATTCATCAATGTTTTGAATTCCAAAGTACTGCTTAAAAAACAATATTGAGTAGAGGGGGAAAAGTGAGTAGGTTGGGTAATGGTGAAAATCCGCTGATTTTTGCTGCAGGTCAATAGGCTTGGGTCTTAAAAGTCTAAAACACATCTTACCCAAAAGATAGAATGTTCAACATTAATGTGATTGCAAATATTATATTCCTTCGTAAAAAAAATCCAAGATTTTTCATAAATTATTTAGGATAATTTATGCTAAGTACATATTGGGCGACTACAATTTCATTTGACCCATTTGATTTGTTTCTCTTAATCAAATGATTTAAATTTTACCCGTTGATCTTTTAGAGATAAAACATCACCCTTACATAATGTAATTTAGGATGTTTAATGCGTCAAAAATACACTCTGGGTGGCTACTTGCTTGATTATTTTTTTTTTAAGTTTATGTCAGATTGACCCATTCTTTAGTTAATAGTGCTGACTGTCACCTTAATTTCTTGATTATTTATTGCTTTATATGCTTCTTTTTTACCGGAACTAGACGAGTACCCGCGCCTAGTGGCAGTAGTGTCTAGTTTCGACAAAATTTTGGCGGCGAGTATTTCTTTTGAGAAACTTTATTTGTAGCGCTAAAGAATATTTTTCCGATAACTGTTTTTCTGATGGCATGGTTGCATAGCGCGCCGACAATATACATTTTTCAACAAATCTTTTAGCATAGTTTTAATTAAGAATAGTCTTTTAAGATTCAAAATTTGTAATAATAATATATTAACGCATTTTTCTAATTTAATAATACCCACATATAACAATATTGATGTACACTTTACGAGAAATTCCAAAAGTGTATAGCTAACAAATTTATCACAAGAGTTACCAATAACATGTATACTAACAATATTTAACAAATAAATTTAAAATAACTGGTTAAAACATTATCAGGCTCAAACACCCGTCGAAAACATATCTCTTCGAATAAGAGTTAAATAGATCCACATAAAATAAACTTCATATCTCATATAACCTAATCTTTATATAACGAAATTTAACCAAATCTTTATAACAAAATCTACACAAACCTTTATAAGAAAATCATCATACACTTAACAAAAAAAATCTACACAAACTATAATCACAAAGTCTCCGTGCAACTGAAACTGTCCCAGTGATGGCAAAAACAACAACGTAGATTCAGACGGTAGGACGGCGGCAGATTCCGGCAACTACGGCTGTGGTACTTTATAGTACTATATAAAAAGCACAAAATTTAACAATAAAATAACAAACAAATTTACCAACCAAAATCTAAACAAAGATCAACATAACTTATAATGGGGGCAGAAGCTATTACCAGTAACACAATTGGCGACAGTAACTATTCCTGGCAACACAAGCGGCGGCAGCAGCTACTTCCGGCAACACCTGCGGCGGTAAAATTAATAGCAAAATAAATAAGCTTTTAAACAAGCTTACAAAACAAAATAAATACATATATTAAAAAAAAGAAAAAAAAAAAAGAAAAGCTTACTCGTGAGGTTTAATAAAAAAATATTAAAACTAATCAATACATAGAAGGGCATGTAGCATTTGATAGTAAAGTTGATATATATGGTATTGATATTGATTATGTGTTACACTAAAGTTGCCATAAATAATGATCTTGCCAACCTTTTCATTAATTTATATTCAACAATTTATTTTGTCAATATTTTCAACAATTTTAACATTCAACAAAGTAAACCACGTGGGGTGACCCAGTGGTTTGGATTTGGTCTCCTAAGTGGTTAAAGTCCCTGGACGTCCCAGGTTCAAATCTTGGGGAGAAAATTAATCCCCATGTGGCCACGGTGGTTCACCTGCGATGACTCCGGCTATCCAAAAGGGTAGTCTCACTGGGATTAGTCGGCTCGCAATGTCGAGTCGGAACCCAGGTAAAAAAAAATCAACAAAGTCAAGATTCAACAAAGTCAATAATTTTGTATTCAACAATGTTGTTAAGATATAGGTTGGTTATATTGTGGGTCTTAGTGATCGACATTCCATGAACATTTTGATTGACCAAGCAACCGTAGAAGTTGTGCACATTGAGCTCGGTGTTGCCTTTGAGCAAGGGTTAATGCTGAAAACACCTGAGCGGGGTTTGTCCCATCAACTTTTTGACTACTGTCTTTCTCATTTTTACAGATCATTCTCTATCTCCTATTGTTCTCACAACTCGTGCACATCTTAAATAGGTTCCGTTCCGGCTCACAAGGGATATTATCAATGGTATGGGAGTAACAGGTGTGGAAGGTGTTATCAGAAGGTGTTGTGAAGAAAATCTGTCTGTCATGCGAACAAATAAAGAAGCTTTACTTACCATCATTGAAGTATGATTTTGCAGCCTTTATCTTTAGCCATATAAAGCGGAATTGGCAATTTTGACCCATTTAATTATAAATGGGTTGATCCAGAGTGTCTGTTATCTCCAAATTGATTTAGCTCATAGCACCCCCTGAATCTTCATATATTCTACATTATACTATAATACAAAGGTTATCCATGTACTCATATGTATGAATATACATTCCAGGTTTTTATCCATGATCCTTTATATAAGTGGGCTTTATCACCACTAAAGGCTTTGGAACGCCAAAAGGTAATTAATTGCATGTAACATTGATACTTTGGTTGAATGAAAGCGACATTATAATTTTCCCATTTAACAATCCTGTATTCTTGTTCCATATCAGGAAACTGATGATGATCTGGAGGTTGTTCCATATCAGGAAACTGATGATGATCTGGAGGACTCCAAAGATCAATATGAAGGAACTAAAGATGTGGCGCCTGCTCTTTTGCGTGTTAAGCAGAAACTTGATGGATATGAAGAGGGTTAAAT
>JARVZY010002149.1:0-15000 GCA_030686995.1 Artemisia argyi
AGATTTTAGTACTCATTATATAAAACTAGCAATAAAACAAGTGACAAGCTACTTAATCATTCGTCAGGCCTCTTATCTGTATTTGTTATCTATCTGTGTACGTGTTCGCCATTCGTGTATTCGACTCATTAGTTTTAATTTACTTTAATAATCAACTCAATTCGTACCAATCTCTCAAGCTGAACCCCCTTGCGTTAGATTAGGTTTTAGGACTAACTTAGGAATTAAAATACTGATAAACATTCTAGGTTCCACTCTTAGTGATCGACACTCTACTTACCAACTAGCTACACTGATCGGGTACATTGTTCGTTAGTATGTGTTATAGGTTAAGTCAGCTAAATATATATTTAAAACTTGATAATTATAATCTATACCTACAACAATAAACGCCCGCATCGCCTCTTTATAATTAATATTCATTATTTTTGTTATATTGCTTACTTGGTTGCTTTACTCTATTATTGACTTAGGTGCGTCAAATTCCTTCAATATTCGTTGGCGCTGAATTTGGTTTGTAGCAAATCCATTGAATATTTAAGGCATGTCAGTTGCCACAGCCTTCCCCCGTTAAAAGAATTTTGTCCCGAAATTTAGTTTGTGTTATCCAATGGTGTGGTATTTGAGAAGAGGTGAGGGTACTTGCGACGGGTATGATCTTTACACTCCCACTGAATTCGGGATCTCTTCTGGAATTTCATCAAATTTTAACGATCGGAATTTGACTCTTTTAACCAGTTGACTTCACAATCCATAATCTCCACTGGTTCCTCAATAAGGTTTAGTTTGTCATCAACTTGAATCTCCTCTAGGGAATAACGAGGGTTTCATCCAATAAGCATTTCTTCAGATTTGAGACATGGAACGTGTCGTGAACACAACTAAGTTCTTATGGAAGTACGAGTCGGTAAGCTACCAGACCAACTCTTGCCAAATTCTTAAAGGGTCCAATGTATATTGGGTTCACTTTCCTCGTATCACACCCTTCCATGGTGAGACTCTCAATATGACCTTATTTCCAACTTGAAATTTTAACGGTTTATGTCTCACATCAGTGTAACTTTTATGACATTCTCGTGCATAACTAAATCCCTCAATCCTCTGAAATGTGGTAACCTACTTCTATCTTATTTTTTTGCAAATAAACTTAGTCGTGTATAACACTTTAACACGACCAATCACACACACAAACACATTCTATCTTCTTTCAACCGATCAAATTACACACCCACAAACACATAGCATGGTAGTGGTTTATCCACTTTGGCATATTCGAACTCCTGTGTTTCCAACCCATGAGCTTGATGCTATTTACGGTAAGCTTAAATGTTTCAAGTTGTTATTTGTTTTTCTTATTCGAACATGTATGTGTACATTGTAGGATATGTGATTTCCGCTATTATTAGTCTTTTTACCAAGGACAAAATGTTTTCTTATGATTTTGTCCACAAAGAAATTGAAGTTGATTGGGTGGATGATCAAGCAGACTATGGATCTGATCAAAATTGATATGTTGTATGCTGAGTTAGAATTTGTTATTCAGAATGTGGTTTTTCTACACAACGAACTCATAGATTAAGT
Organism: Artemisia argyi; assembly: GCA_030686995.1. Classification (NCBI taxonomy): domain Eukaryota; kingdom Viridiplantae; phylum Streptophyta; class Magnoliopsida; order Asterales; family Asteraceae; genus Artemisia; species Artemisia argyi. The sequence goes on from JARVZY010002149.1 coordinate 1,582, forward strand.
TGTAGTAGTTGCTGATGAAGCTCCAAACAACACATGTTGAAGAAAGTTTGGAAAGGGCAGACATGAAAGCTCCAGCTACAGTTGATTCATCTGCAAATGTGACCTCTGATATAGAAAAGAAGAGAAGAAAGTTGGATCCACATTAAGACATCATAAGACATATATTAAAAGTTCATATGGTTGGTACATAGTTAAATTTGTCGAATGTACCTCTCTGTCAAGCAATATACGACAATAGGCAATCAGTGCTGGCTTGGGGACCTTTTGGGCTATCCATCTACAGTACACTTTGGCTTCTTATATTCTGTTTTGGTCCACATAATTAAGATGTTAACTATTGTTTTGTGACATTCCAATAGAGAAAACTTTGTACGAAACAACAACATTGGCAATAAAGGGCATTAACAATAGCATGACAAAAAACAATATCAATCAAGTAACGCTTTTAATAAGAAAACTATTAGTTACTCTTACTATAAACAAATGTGTCATAATATTGGCACATACGTTAAGTAGATCACCAAATTTCGTTTTGAATATTGGCACATACCTCATATATACTGTATAAAAATGAAGGCTCATAAATACGATATCATTTTTGATTTACCAACTAAAAACATATATTTTGAACGAAGGTTATAACCGAAAAAATAAATAATTATATATATATACTAAATGTGGGGAGGATAATAGTGCCGACCACTGTAGCTGCTATAGTGGTTTGTACAGTAGTTGCTACAGTGGTTTGTACAGTGATTTATTTTTTATTTTTTTATATTTTTTTATATTTTTTTTATATTTTTTTTAAATTTTTTTTCAGTACTAACGGTCGTTAGTTATTTAACGGCCGTTAACTAACAACCGTTACTTTAACATTTAAAAAAAATTGTACGCACTTTGTCCTTCATCTCAGCGGTTCATTGCAAATTTAATCCTCACATAATTTACATAAATGGTCCTTCATGTTATACATAAATTGCAAAGTCAGTCCTAGGTAACTAACTTCACGTTAAGTAGCTAACGGCTACAAAAGAATTCCACCCATCCACACTTCCATTGATCCCAATTTATGTCACGTCACCCACACATCGTTAACAGAAACGACAAAAAAAAAAAAAAAAAATTATTGGTACAAAGCAACGTACAATTTGCTACACAACATACAAGTTAGCATAGCGATTAGGGATAATGACCTATAAATGTATCTTACTTGTCACTCTATCCTTTTGTATATATCGAATTAATTTTTTTTGCTATTCTATGTACTCAACTTGCATTTTGCGTTACTTGTGTATATTTTGTGACTTTTTTGCCCCTCTCGAGTAATAGAAGTGTTAGTAAATTGAAGGGAAAAAAATCACAAAATACTTATAAGGGACATAAAATACAAGTTAGATACATAATATAGAAAAAAAATTAATTCGACACATATAAAAAAATTAAGTAAGATACATTTATAGCACAAATTGTGCACCGTCAAAAAGCTAAAGAAATGTAAAAAGTAACGTAGAAAACCACTAGGAGTGACCCAATAGTAAGAATACCAGCCTTCTAAAGAGGAGGTTAAGGGTTCGAATCCAATGGGGAGAAAATTAATCCCTTTGTGGCTACGGAGGTTCACTTGCGCCGACTCCGGACTATCCAAAAAGATAGTCGCCGTGAGATTAGTCGGCTCACAATGTCGAGTCGAAAACCTATGTAAAAAAAAAAAGAAAAAAGAAAAAGAAAAAAGTAACGTAGAATATTTACTGCACAAGGTACAGATCATTAATACAACAACTTACCATAAATTAATGGTTTGGAAAAAAGAAATACCAAAGATCGTGCTTCCTACTCCCAAATCAATAAAACACAAAAGGAAAACATAACTGTAATCAGCAACGTACACCTTCACCTCCACAAAGTACAAGCTAACATTTGATTACAAATCTGGAAATAGCATTTTTTAATCTGGTAATAAGGAAAAACCAAAAATTTATAAATTTAGCCTCTAAACGAGCTGTACAAGTTGGGAAAGGTATCGTGTCTGCTAATAGCAAAATTGGGAGTGAAAAAAGTAAAATAGCAAAAATCGTGCGTTTTGACTGATTTTACTTGCAATTGAATAATAGTCGTATTCGATTGTGATATATAAAAATAAGACAGAGCTCATGATCTATTTCAATTTCAATTCCAATTCAGTTTCAATTGATTCAGTAGTTAAAGCTAGGGTTTCATGAAGATGATGATAACAGATTGAAGAAAAGAAATAAGTTATAAAAAATAATGTCTCCGGTTAAATTCCTGTTTACGTTCTTGTTCATCTCGATCATTCTATGGCTTCTCTTTATGTAAGTTTTTTATTTTTTATTTCTATTCAGTACTTAATTAATTGATCTAAGTTAATTGAGTAATTGGTGAATGTTTAGATCATTTCAGTAGTTGTTGATTAGCAAAAGCATCATTTTATGTAACAAATTATTTCCCCAAACGCTCGTTATTAGATTCACATAAGGCACGCTTGTATCCGTAAACGCAAAAGTCATTTTATGTAACAAACTATATATTTTTTTAATTACTTTTTGATGTAACAAACTTTCATTCTGTTACGGATGTATGCAAGTGACCTTCTATAGGAGAAGATACGTTGGTGACGCGCCGCGTCACCATGTCATTATATATAGACGGTAACTTGCGTACATTCGGAACGGAATAAAAGTTTGTTACATGAAATGACTTTTGCGTTTACGGATACAAGCATGTGTTATGTCAATCTAAGAATGTGCATTTTGGGAAATTCATTATGACGAGAATTTTATGATTAGTTAGGATTAGTAGAATCATAATGAGAATCGGTTATTGAGGTAAATGTGAAATTACGTAACTATCCCTAGCTTTAAGCAACGGATGACATGGAAATAGTTCTGATTGTGATTCTTCGAGTCTTAGTAATCATTTTGGAAATGTACATCCAAACATCCCGTTAAGTATTCACACTTTGGGTGTGCAATAAAATGTGATCGCTACTGTAGTTTAATTGGTGGAGGCATGGAGCTGGCTTGTATGCGAATGCGATGAAAATTTGAATCTTTAAGGAAACTGGTTGCAGAATAAGCAGCACGATGCTTCTGTTTTTATTATTATTGTCATTATGCACTTAGATAAATGCAAAATGTATGTAATCAATGGAATAAACCTATGAAGAAATCGGGCTACATAATTGACAAGTTGTTTAAGACCAATTAAAACGACGCTTTCTTGTAAAGTCGAGATATGGTCCGAGTATTAAGTTGAATACGATTATTTAGTTCTCTATAATTTAATGTATCATGTATTCTATTTGGATATTGATTGCTCTCGGATTGTAGAGAGAACTAAAGTTTATGCAGTTATAGCTTGATCTTATACTCTTGTGTTTGATTACGCTCTCCTTAGAATAACCTTCATTATACTACAATGACATAAATACAAGTTCTAGAAGACTTAACTAAACATCTTATTTCAGATTTGCTTCCAAGTTAGTGGCTTGGATTTTGAGCCGGATCATCAAAGCATCGGTGGAATTTAAAATTAGTGGATGGAAATGTTTGAGGGACGTTACAATCAAGTTTGAAAAGGTTATTCTTCTTTTGCTTTGGGTCACGCTATCGGGTCAATTAAATTGATGTTTGTAATTTCTTTTCGGGTATTCTAAGGTCAATTTGCGGCTCAAAATTGTATACATAAGTGATAGAATGTTTAATTATTTAACGTGCTCGTTTGAAGTTCTTGTATCCAAATTCCATAAGCCCAAAGACCCTAATTTTGACTTGTTTTAATGATAGATCAAGTAGTTAGATAACCTATTTGATATAATCCTAACAAATATTACGAAGGACTCGTGTCATTTATCTAGAAAGGAACATTGTTTTATCTTTTCTGGAATGTTAAATTGGAGACATAATAGGCTGGGAATTGATTGTTGGATTTGAAGCTTAAATATATGAATTTGGTATTATTTGTAAAGGCAGCAAGGTAGGTGCCTCTATATTGAGATGACAGAAATCTTGCTCTATAGCCAGTAAGACTGCAGATACTTGACCGTCATCCGTTGCTTATGATGTTGTCCTTGGCAATTTGCAGGGTGGAATTGAATCTGTTTGTGTTGGTGAAATCAGATTTAGTCTACGCCAATCCTTGGTCAAACTAGGGGTTGGTTTCATGTCTAGGGACCCAAAACTGCAACTGTTAATAAGTGATATAGAAATTGTTACAAGGACTTCAAATGGAAGTTCAAAGAAAACAGAGTCGCGGAAATCTCGCAGATCCCGCAGTAGCCCTGGCAGAGGAAAGTGGATGGTTGTGGCTAATATGGCAAGATTCTTATCGATTTCTGTGACCGATATGGTGGTAAAGGTAAGTTGTTCTTGACGAAAATGCTCATGTTTATGACTTACTGCTTCTTTGTGTGTGCAAGCATCTTGGATTGTATTTATATATATCTGGTATAGTCATTTAAAGTTCTTTTACAGCTTCTTATACTCATTAGATACATATGAAAATGGTCAAATTGGCTTCTCTTAGAATGTTTAGCAATTGTTTTCAACCAGATCATCAACAAAGAATTTTGTCTTCCTAAAGGAAATACGTTTTATTAGATATCTTGCGTCTTCCTAAAGGAAATACGTTGGATTTGTTTCTCATCCAAACTTTTGTACCATCTTCCACCTTGTAAACTTAATATGTCTGCAATCTGTAATGGAGTTATCTTGTGGATACGTCTTCCAGACCTCTTTTATACGTCTGCCAGACCTCTATTTCACTGTAACTGTAGCCCGAAGCAGCCAACTGGACTAATTATCATCTTGGTCTATGAAATCTGGGTTGTGAAGTTATTGAGTAGCCCTGTACCCAGGAATTATTAGAGTTCTGTTCAGAACCATACTTGATTAGGAATAGGATGTTACATCCACCCTCCACTCTAGTTTTTTCCATAGTAATCGAGTATTTTCCTGCAGGTTTACACTTTATTTGCATATGCATATATGCTAGCACGAAATTCTAAATGTAAATACTTTCCTGAAAAAATGGACACCATATGAATCTATCCTTGATCAATACGAGTATTTTGATTATATCTCTTCACGCCCAGCTATTTGACTAACTTGCCAAATAAAATGAAGGTACATCACAATATATAGTATTATTTTATGTTTTTACGGCAAATATTAAAATGAACATTTGCAGGATTTATGTTTCTTAATCTGCAATGTGGTAGCATGCGGAATTATATACTTAACAATCATAATGATGAGTTGGTTGCATATTAGGCTTCAAAAGATGGGATTTAGTTTAGTTAAAAACTGAAATGAGATGGGTATCCTTGTACTGCCTATTTTTTTTATTTTTATTTATTTATTATTATTTTTTCAACTTCTGCTGAATAGCGTAACAATATGTAGGTAAAGCGCATGATATTTTATTATAACCATGGAAGTCTTATACATATACGAGTTAACTTTTCTATGAAGCATGCTTTTTAAGTGTATTATAAAATCAACTGGTTTTGATTTATTTTTTATACTGGACAGACACCAAAGGCTAATGTAGAAGTAAAAGATCTGGGAGTTGAGATATCAAAGGATGGTGGTACAAAGCCTTCTATCCTAGTGAAGTTGCAACTTTTGCCTGTCTTTGTTTATTTAGGTGAACCACGTGTTAGTTTTGATCAATCATCTAGCTTTAGCAATGGTGAAAGCTTTAATGCGGGATCTACATGCTTTGCAACTAATGATAAGGCTTCTGCTCCTTTCGTTTGTGAAGAATTCCATCTCGCATGTGAGTTTGGTCATGATAGGTTGGTCCTCTCTCTATTTTATATTATTTTTCTCTTCAAACTTATGTTATACTTTTTCATCTTTAAAGTAATGGGCTTTTGCATGTTTTTCCCTCCAATTTTGTGCTCTTCTTCAGAAGTTCTAGTAGTTAGTAGTTACATGTATATATGCTCTAGAGTGTATTTTTGGTGGAATTTTAAATTATCAGAACAAATTGTGATTTGGTATTATGTAGGAGGGCACCCACCTGTTCAACTTTTCCCACCAAGGCCTCAACTACTGAACCTGCTTTATATACCACCCAAATATGTATTAGGTTAATTACAAAACAAAATAATACCCCTTAGCTACTTTATCTAACATGTAAAGTAATAAAGTATTGAAAAATTGAAGAACGGAAAACTGGATATATACTTTGGGTGGCCTATTAAATTGTATCCATAATTGTAGTTACTCTGAGTCAAGCTCTGAGTCAAGATATTTGAGTGTATGGAAGGATGCTACTCATGTCCCGGTGACTGGATTGTTTGGCATGCTGCTTAATTGTATATGTAATTTGTTATTTAATTTGATATTTTTAAGATTTGGCTCAGTTTGAGCAACAACTATGAGGTCAATCAAGTTCAGTATAAAGCTAACCAAGTAAAAACTTAGGGGGCGCAAGTTTCTTTTGTTTATACAATGGGTTGATTATCGATTTCAGATAATAATTGGGTTATTTCTGCATAGTAGATATTTGTCTCATGGCCTGCGTTCTGAAGCAATACAGGTTCGTTGGGGTTTATTTCAGAAACTAAAAACCTATATTCTACCCATTTTACTCGGGCATTACACAAAGAGGATGCATCGTTTTCTCTAACCATTGCGATTTAGGAGGCATATGGGGATTGAGAAGACAGAACAGAAAGATATAAAACACAAATAGATAATTTAGAAAGTCTGAACAGGTTTTTAAAAAAAATGTGCGTTTCTTGAGGGGAGACACTTTAGATATCTTATACTGACAAGCTTTGAGATATTAAGAACAATAGTATATGTATCTGTTTAAAGAAAAATGTAGATAGTGTTATGTATTTTTGACCCATATGTCCAACCCACTCTCAACACAGTCCAAGATTATTAGAAGTTGTTTTAGTCAAGCAATTTACCTGTGAGTTTTTTTTATCTGGGTTAGACCCTGTGGAAAGGGAACTTACTTGGTGATCACTTTTTATGCGGCACTGCTAGAATAATCTAGCTTTTATCTTTCACCACATTTGTGTGTTTTTTTACTTTCCATGTTTGTGCTGTGTAAAATTTGTATGTTTTAGGAAGATGAGTAGCTCAGTCGACATGTTTGATTCCGCATAGGGTTAAACATGTGTCCCTTTGTATCTCCTCTCTGTCATATACACGGGGTTTTAGGTCATGTTACATATGTAGTGTTGAGCTTTATTGTGGATTCACAACTGAGTTCTATTGATATTGAAACAAGTCTCTGGTTTCTGGTCTTGGTGTTGGACGTAGATAGTCTATTATAATGACTTGTTTCCTTTCCCTTCTTTTTAGTAAAAGATTGATGCTTCTCTATATATATATTGCTGCAGAGAAGCAGGTATTATAGTAAAAAATGTGGACGTTTCTATTGGAGAAATTGCTTTGAACTTAAACGAGGAGCTGATTGCCAGTAAGAAGTCATCTGTCACCCAAGTTGATGAAGTTCTACGATCAAACGCGGAATTCAATCTTGCTAAAAAGCAACAAAATAAACAAACTGCTCTTTTGGCTGTTTCCAAGTACACGTCATTCATTCCAGAAAAGGTTTCCAGTGTTTGTATATGTTTACTTGTATTAATTTTTTATCTTCCTCTATTCACTTCCCTGCCCCCTTATGAGTGCTATAAAAGTCTTTCTTTCTCTGTAATAGGTTTTTCTCACCATGCCAAAGTTGAATGTGAGGTTTGTGCATAAAGAACACTGTATCGTTATGGAGAATAACATCATGGGCATCCAGTTAAAGAGTGTGAAGTCTCGGTTTGTTGAAGATATTGGAGAAAGTACACGTCTTGATCTTCAGTTAGATTTTAGCGAGATTCATGTATGGGTGTAATTACTAATGTTTAGTATCTTGGCTTTCTCAGTGTTACTCATATTGCTTATAACTCTTTCTAATGACAATCTCTTTGTTATGATCTAGCTTCTCACAGAAGCTGAAAATTCTATGGTGGATATCTTGAAGCTTGCTGTTATGTCGTCGGTTTACATTCCGTTACAGGTACAATTTTATAGCATATGATCTGCATACATCTAACTAAATTAAACTATAATTATTAATTAACTGAACCTCCCTACAGTCCTGTCCCATACCACCCTCTTTTCCCCATCCAATAAAATCGTAAATCGTCGGCCACCGCCTGGTATCCTTAAAAGAACAAAACCCTGTAAACTATTCGTCGCTGCTCACGGGTACCATCCTAGCAGCTTTAAAATGATAGTGTTATCGCTACTTATACCATGGTGGCATTTTAATTGATTTATTTCCTTATCTTTACTTATTACAAAAAGCTACATATAAACAAAAAAATGACGGTTTCTAAAATTAGCTTTCACTGGCGTTTCTACATATATTGTGCATGGATTTTGGTTCTTGTCTAAGATAACTTATGTGTCTATTCTTATTTTTTAGTGTATATTGTGTTGCACCTGAAATGCTTTCTGGTTCATGGTTACACTGAACCAACATCTTATCTTTTAGAACGATTGTGTTTTCAGCCTGCATCACCTATTAGATCTGAAATTGATGTAAAGCTTGGAGGCACTCAATGCAACTTAATGATGGGAAGGTTCAAGCCATTAATGAAATTGAGCTCTTCAAAGAAGAAAAAAATGGTGCTTCGAGATGAAAATGCTAATGCAGTAACGGTACCGTCAAGTGGTTCCAAAGCCATTATGTGGACATGCACAGTTTCAGCCCCAGAAATGACTATTGTCCTCTTTAATTTAAATGGATTGCCAATTTATCATGTAAGTGTTTTATCTTTTTCATATTCCTATATATATATATATATATATATATATATATATATATATATATATATATATATATATTAATTTTTTTTTATCTCATTGTAGTTTACCTATAGTCGATTCACAAATAAAGAGATTGTCTATATTGAAATTTCAGTTTCTGAAATCATAGGAAAATTCTAAGAGGGCATCTAAAAGAAAATCAAAAAGTAAAAGCTACATGTTGCAAAGTTAGTTGCATCAGATACAAATCTTATTAAGTTTCATAATTTTCAGTTTATAAGTTTCATAATATTCTTTTTTTTTTTTTTTGGTAAAGGGTATTACCCCGGTAAATATGTTCACATCAAAAAAATCGTTAAGTACAAAGGAATATGGCTGAGTACCATATTAACCTAAATGCACTACATATGCGTATCAACTACATGGATTGATAATATTCAGTTTATATTCATTTTATGTACCTTTGGTAAACATGGTGTGTAATAACATTGTAACGCAATTGGGTGGTCTGCTCACTAATTTAGGAAGTGTGAGTTACAAGTTTACAATTGCTAGCTTGTTTGTGGATCATCTTCCAATAAAACATTAATGCAACAAAGTTATGCCTGTGTCGTGAACATAGATAAGCATTTTGAAGAGGTCCTCAAATGTGGTTGTTTATGGGATACTTCTAGAAAATGAGATTCAGATGGATATTTAAATACATTTTAAGTAATTGAAACATATGTTAGCTATGGAACTGGAACTATTATGATCGTAGCTCTTAAATACTTGATATTTTTTTGGATGGCCTATATGACCCTATTTTCATGAGTATACTAAACTTTTTGTCATTCTCTATTCCCAATTATTTTCAGGGTTGCTCACAGTCCTCGCATGTCTTTGCCAACAACATATCTAGTACAGGAACTGCAGTTCACTTGGAACTTGGAGAACTGAATTTGCACATGGCAGATGAGTATCAAGAATCTTTGAGGGAAACCCTTTTTGGTGTGGAAACAAATACTGGTTCATTATTGCACATAGCAAAAATCAGCCTGGATTGGGGCAAAAAGGACAAGGAGTCAACTCAACAAGATAGTTCTAAGTTTATATTGGTTCTATCTGTTGACGTAACTGGCATGGGTGTAAACTTGACATTCAAGCGTGTTCAGTCCCTGCTGTCAACTGCTTTGTTGTTCAAATCACTGCTAAAAAGTTCATCTCCATCTATTAAAACATCTGCACAAATCCGAGGAGGGCGTTCGACATCTGGCAAAGGGCTTCGGTTAATTAAATTTAATCTGGAACGCTGCTCTGTGAATCTCTGCAGTGATGTGGGCTTGGAAAATGAAGTTGTTAATGACCCAAAACGTGTGAACTATGGATCACAAGGTGGTCGGGTTCTTATTAGTGCATTAGCTGATGGGACTCCACGGTCTGCAAAAATCGCATCAACGGTTTCCAATGAGCACAAGACAGTAAAGTGTACTGTAACCCTAGATATTTATCATTTTAGTTTGTGTTTGAACAAGGAGAAACAATCGACACAGGTGGAGCTTGAAAGAGCTAGATCTATGTATCAGGAATATTTGGAAGACAACAGTTCTCGTACAAAAGTGACTTTATTTGACATGCAGAACGCAAAGTTTGTTAGGAGAGCTGGTGGTCTTAAAGAGATAGCTGTTTGTTCTCTTTTTAGTGCCACTGATATTACAGTCAGATGGGAGCCAGATGTTCATTTAGCATTGGTTGACCTAGGGTTTCGACTCAGGCTACTGATTGACAACCAGAAACACATGTATGGTAGTGGAGATAAAGGTGATGAACTTAGGAAAGAAGAATCTTTAGGATCGTTGCAGTCAGAAAAGAATAAAAGAAAAAAGGAATCTCTTTTTGCTATTGATGTTGAGATGCTTACTGTAACTGCTGAAGCTGGAGATGGTGTTGAAGCCTTGATTCAGGTTCAGTCAATCTTTTCAGAAAATGCTCGTATAGGTGTACTTCTAGAAGGACTAAGTCTCAGTTTCAATGCTGCAAGAGTGTTCAAGAGTGGCAGGATGCAAATCTCCCGCATACCAAGTGTAAAAGCTGAGTCAGATATTAAGTGGGACTGGGTGATTCAAGCATTTGATTTACATATTTCCATGCCATACAGATTACAGCTACGTGCTCTTGATGATTCCATTGAGGAAATGTTGCGAGCTTTAAAGCTTGTTACTGCTGCAAAAACAAAAGTAATATTTCCGTTCAAACAAGATGGTGCAAAACCTAAAAAGTCTAGTTCCGCGAAATTTGGTTGCGTGAAGTTTTATATTCGTAAGTTGACTGCTGACATTGAGGAGGAACCCTTACAGGGTTGGCTTGATGAGCATTACCAACTAATGAAAAATGAGGCTCGTGAACTGGCTGTTCGGTTTTCTTTACTGGACTCGGTTACTGCAAAAGGTAGCCAATCTTCTGCTGTTCCTGATGAAGAGGATTCTGTTCACAAAAGCACGTTTCAAGTTGGCGGAGAAGAGATTGATGTGCATGATGCATCATCTGTTGAAAAACTTAAGGAGGAAATTTATAGGCAGTCATTCCGGTCTTATTATCGGGCATGTCAAAGTCTTGTGACAGCAGAAGGCTCGGGTGCTTTTCAGAGTGGATTCCAGTCTGGTTTTAAGCTTAGCACCTCAAGAACCTCTCTCTTTTCGATTACTGCGACAGAGCTAAATCTTAGCTTGTCAGCGATTGAAGGTGGTGAAGCTGGGATGATAGACTTTGTACAGAAGCTTGATCCAGTTGCCCTGGAATATAAAATTCCATTTTCTCGCCTCTATGGATGCAACCTTACTTTGGAAACAGGCTCTCTTGATGTTCAGCTAAGAAACTATACTTATCCCCTTCTTGCTGGAACCTCTGGTAAATGTGAGGGTCGGATAGTGCTTGCTCAACAGGTCAGAGTGGAGTTTTCTTCTCTTCTTACTATGTTCAGTTTTTTGCTTTTTCTCTTCTAATGTCTAGACCACCCTACCCCCTCTCTCCCGCTCTTCTATATTCTTAACTGACTGATATGAGCACGTGGTTGAGAAATCCTTGAAAATGTGGTATCCGCCATTATTAGTCTTTTTACCAATGACAAAATGTTTTCTTTATTAGAAATTTACCCTTTTCGCTACATTGTTTAGCTAACTATTGGTGTCATACTCATTCTCATTTCTTCCTTGCATAAACACAAGTTATTTGTTGCGCTGTGTAGAATTGTATCAAAAACTAAATGTCTCATGTTGAACAATTAATTGGATAATAGAAAATGATTCTGAGTTGTTATCGCAGGCCACACCCTTTCAACCCCAAGTTCTCCATGATGTCTATATTGGTCGATGGAGGAAGGTCCAAATGTATCGTTCAGTTAGTGGCACAACTCCACCAATGAAAACCTATTTGGATTTACCATTGCTTTTCCAGAAAGGAGAAATATCTTTTGGAGTGGGTTTTGAACCAGCCTTGGCTGATTTGAGCTATGCCTTCACAGTCGCTTTACGTAGGGCTAACTTATGTGTTAGGAACCCAAATGCTTCTAACGTCATGCCCCCAAAGAAAGAAAAAAGCTTGCCATGGTGGGATGATATGAGAAATTATATTCATGGAAAGACCAAATTGTGTTTTTCTGAGAGCACATTTAATATTCTTGCTACAACTGATCCATATGAAAAGTCTGATAAACTCCAAATTTCTTCTGGATATATGGAGCTCCAACACTCGGATGGGCGTATTTTTGTTTCAGCAAAGGACTTTAAGATGTTTACAAGCAGTTTGGAAAATCTTCTACGCAACTCAACAATTAAACCCCCAGCTGGCACTTCTGGCCCTTTCTTAGTGGCCCCCAGCTTTACGCTTGAGGTTACAATGGACTGGGAATGTGAGTCAGGCAATCCACTCAACCATTTTTTGTTTGCACTTCCTTCGGAACGTGTAACACGTGACAAAATATATGATCCTTTCAGATCAACTTCGCTATCGTTGAGGTGGAATTTCTCTCTCAGACCCATCCCTTCTCTTTCACAGTCTCCAAGTAATGGTTATGTTGCATTTGACACAGCTTTGCATGACCAGTCTAAATTAGAGAGTGATTCAATCAGTTCACCATCTCTAAATGTCGGCCCTCATGATTTTGCTTGGCTCATACAGTTCTGGAACTTAAACTACAATCCTCCTCAAAAACTACGCAACTTTTCTAAATGGCCTCGTTTTGGCGTCCCTAGAATTCCCAGGTCTGGTAACTTGTCTTTAGACAAAGTCATGACAGAGTTTATGTTCCGAGTTGATTCAACTCCAACGGTGTTAAAGCATATGTCATTAGATGAAAATGATCCAGCTAAAGGATTGACATTTAAGATGACAAAGTTGAAATTCGAGATGTGTTACAGTCGTGGCAAGCAAAGGTATACATTTGAGAGCAAGCGTGATATCCTTGATCTTGTCTACCAGGGTCTTGATCTGCATATGCCTAAGGTATTTCTTAATAAAGATGATTGCACCAGTGTTATCAAAGTTGTTCAAATGACGAGGAAAAGCTCAAAATCCTCATCGGCAGACAGAGTTGTAAATGAAAATGGTGGAAATGCCAAAGGAATCACAGAAAGGCATC
>JARVZY010002150.1:0-27193 GCA_030686995.1 Artemisia argyi
GAATTATTGATATAAAGGATTTAGGCTTGGGCATGGTAAGTTTATAAATCAATTTCAAGTTTTTAACTTGTCGAGACAGTTGTGTATAAGGTACGTTCATGGTATTATAAATATAATAAGTTGTGCAAATTTTCGAGACGGTTGTGTATAAGGTACGTTCATGGTATTATAAATATAATAAGTTGTGCAAATTTTCGACCTCAGCTCCGTCCCTTAACAGAGCTACGAGTATAGATGAGTGTGTGCCTGTGCAATTTACAGTTGGGCCTTCCTGTCATGCTACCCAAGCTCACCATTAAATATGTTCAAACAATGATATTATGTCCATGATGTCAGTCCAGTCACCTAATGAACTTCCAGTTTCTATAAAAGGCTAAATAATAAAGAGACAGCCAAATTTACCTGTCTTCAAAACCAAAAACTATATACGTTAACGCTCGCACCAAATTCAAACCCTAAAGTCAGTATGATGAAATCCATGAATAGCGTCAACTGTCATTCAGGATGGCTACTATTTGCAGCTTATGATCAACATTGTATTTGGGTAACTTGGCTGTCAACGCAAACCCTCAGGTAATCTCGAATTGTTTCAGGTGTTTTGGTTGGCTTCAAGGAATTTCGTGGAAAAAAGATAGAAATTCCGCCTTTGTTAAATTTGCTACTTATAGTCAAGCTTCCGAAGCTTTGCATTCAATGAATGGTAAAAACATTTTGGGTAGAAATGTTAATGTAAAGCTTGCAAAAATGATATGTGGTTGAAACATAAAATCCCCCATGTGCAGAAATAGAACCACAAATTATTTGAGAATAATGCATCCATCGATATTACTTTACACATTCATCGAGAAGCACAAAAAGGATTGAATATGAGTGCCATAATTATTGATAAGGAATGCATAACTCCTTCAATGGTAAGTAACTTGTTGAAAAATCAGCATGTGAAAGTAGAAAAATGCACTCAATGGGGTCAGCATGGTGTTATTGTAAAATGCAAAGATGAAGTTAGTTTCAATAGATTGATTCAAGGTCCATACGCCTCTGAAGATGGAATTTTAAAAATTCAATCAATGATTGAAAGAGTTGTTAAATATTCTAGATTTGTTTGGCTTGAAATTAAAGGTATACCGTTCGAATGGTCTTCACTGGAAAGTATTCGTTTAGTTGCTAAATCATGGGGTGATGTTTTATATGTGGATAAAGATTCATCTGAGTTAAATAAAGCAGGTTCATTAGATTGTTTCACTGAGGTTTCAAGTCCTGGGCATATTCAACAGTTTTGTTATGCAAAGATCTCAAATGAAAAATCTGTTCCTATTTGGGTGACTGAGATTGAGAATGTTCCGTGTTTTAAGAATCGTAATGAATGGTCTCAGTTAGAGGTGTTGGATACTCAGATTGCACAGGAATCACCAGCTTCTCAGACAATGGGTTGTCAATTGGAAAATATTGAAGCAAATGAATTGCAAAATCTTGAAGCAAATGATCAGCCTTCTTCAATGACACCGGAACAAGTAAGCAAGGATGTGGTTTATCAGTTGGAGCAAATCACAAAACAAAATTTGAATTCAAATTCAAACTTTGTTAGTGAAGCGGGAATATCTTCTGGGGACAATCTTCATACAGCTATGGCTAGGGGTACTTTCACAGTTGAAAATCCTGAAGATTCCCAATTGATAAATAGACAAAGTAGCCTTTATATCGGTGTGTACCAAAGAGTGAAAGAAGCTCTTTTTCACTAAGGTCAAAGTCCAACTTGTAGCCCCATAAAGAATAATACTTGCAGCTATTATCCACTAGGTAATGTGAGCAAGGAAACGGCTAATCACGGTTCAACTCGGTTATCACAAGGTACAAGTTTCGAAAATTCAATTTCTCATGAAGCTGAAAAAAGTAAAGAAGCTACAAATGATTGCATACAAGATAATTTGAAGATTCATGACTTATCAGTTGAACCCGAACCCCTGCTCAGGAGGTTAGAACTGTAAATTCTTCATTTACGGAACAAGTTCAACTAAGTTCATCCTATCAAGATAAAGACAGTAGCCAACATCTTATACCCTTATCCTCCAACCCTGAAACAAGTAGTGACGAATGTGAACAAGATGAATGTCACAAAGAATGCCAAGGATTCAAGAACATTATTAAGGCAAATAGAGAGAGAAAGCTAAAAGAAAAGAAAAAGCTTCTGGTAAAAATAACACAACATTGAAGTCTAAGAAAGCAGAAAAAGGCAGATCCAAGTATGGGCTCTTAAGAAATAAAGATCTACGTGACCCTGTTGTTGTGGTTGATTGGTCAGTAGAAGCTTCAAATTCAAACATTAATGGTGGTTCAGTAGGGAGAAAGTCGAAAGGGTCGATCCTTGGCAGTCAAAACAAGAAACTTGAAGACCTTGCTTACAATGATTTTATGCACGACATGAGAGAATACGAGAAAGAGCCTGATAAGCCTTAGATCGATGAAGATCCTATCTTGGAATACTCGTGGGTTAGGGAATAAATCCAAGGGTTCCATGATAGGTAAAATGGCAAGGAAACACCAAGCTGATATGGTTTTGATTCAAGAGACACAAGTGTTTAAGGTTCGCGATTCTGTTTTACGATGTATTTGGCTAGGGCAAGAGTTTCAAGGGGTAACATTGCCTGCTCAAGGATGATCAGGGGGTTCAGCTACTATTTGGAAGCAAGATTCATTTTCTCTTAAATCTTCATGGGGAGAACGTTATTGGTTGGCGATTTTAGGTAGTTTCAAAGACGATCACAGGAAGACTTTGATTATTAACATCTATGCTCCGTAAGATGAAAGAATCAAAATTAAGTTGTGGAATGCAGTGGTGGAAGTGACATCCAGTTGGAATGGCCCCTTTTGCATAATGGGGGATTTCAATTCCATTGTCGCCCCTAAGGAAAGAATGAGATCTATTGTGGATCATCAAGGAATACATAACTTTTCTATGTTCTTGGATGTGGGTGGCTTAGTTGATATTTCGATTCAAATAAGAGATTCACATGGTTTGGTGGTGATGGAAAAAAGTCAAGAATAGACAGGATGGTGGTGAACCAGATTTCGCTCCAAGAGTGCTTAACATCCGTTTTGATTGCAGATGAAAAGGATGAATCTGATCATCGTCCATTGATTTGGGGTGAAAAGAGCTTTTACTGGGGACACAAACCCTTTAGATTTAACAACGCGTGGTTACAATTTTTGGGGTTTAAAAGCTTATGTCAAAAATGGTGGGATGATTGTCATGTTCAAGGGTGGGCGCGCTGCGTATGTTATTATGAAGAAGCTTCAGAACTTAAAGTTGAGCTTAAGAAATGGAACAACGAGGTGTATTCTAAGGATCAATGCGAGTTATCTGAGCTTAAACATTTTATCCAGAAGTTGTTAGACGTTGAAGAAGAAAGGGACTTGTCAACTGATGAGGAAAGTGAATTGGTGCAAGCAAAGCTTAAGTTAAGAGGCGTGAAAAGAAAACTCGAATTTAGGTGGAGAGTAGCCTCAAGAATTACATGGCTAAAACATGGTGACAAAATTCCAAAATTTTCCATTTGGTTCGTCGAATCAGTCAGAACAGAAATTCAATTACCGGGTTAAACATTAATTCACAATGGGTAGTGCAACCGAACATCATCAAAGAACATATTGTCAAACATTTCTCTAACTTATTTTCAAAAGAAGACAGGGATTTTTCAAGGTTCCTATGGGATGATTTAGAGATGTTGAAGCTTCCAACAGAATTCGCTTCAATGTTAGAAGAAGACCTAACTATTGAAAATGCTTGGAGAGCCATTAAAGATTGTGAAGGTGATAAGGCACCCGGACCTGACGGTTTTACCATTGGGTTCATTCAAGCTGCTTGGAAGACAATCAAAGAGGATGTCAACAAGATGTTGAATGAATTCTCTACTAATGCATCGCTCCCGAAAGGTTTTAACTTTAGCTTCACTGTCCTAATCCCAAAGGCGAATAAGCCAAAAGAATTAAAACATCTTCACCCGATAAGCTTGATTAATGCGCCTTATAAAATAATATCAAAGATTTTAGCATCAAGGCTAAGAAAGGTGGTTCATTTGATTGTGAGTGAAAACCAAGGGGCGTTTGTTCCAAATAGGCAATTATCTGATTGTGCTATGTTAGTAAATGAACTATGGCTTTATTTGAAAAAAAAAGAAGATCCCCGGAGCAATGTTGAAGCTTGACTTCGAAAAAGCATATGACACTGTATCTCATCAGTTCCTACTTCAAACCATGAAGGCTATTGGCTTTGGTCCACGGTTTATTAGCTAGATTAAAGTGTGTATCACCGAAGTCAGATTCTCAGTTATTGTTAATGGATCTCCAACATCTGAAGCAATTATGGAGAGAGGTCTTCGGAAAGGGGATCCTATTTCCCCTTTCGTGTTCATTTTGATTACAGAGGTCTTTAGCAAGATGATAAAGAAAGCAATCAATGTGGGGTTGGTAAAAGGAATTAAAATTGATGATTCCTTGTGTCTATCTTATAGTCAATTTGCTGATGATACATTTCTTTTCGCCTACCCATCTAATAATGAAATGAAAGGATTTCAAGATGTTATGGAATTATTTTGTTGGTTATCTGGCCTGAAAGTGAATTTTGCTAAGACGGCTATGTTTGGTGCTAATCTCAGTGATGAAGAGTTGGAAATGTTAGCTCATAACTTCAATTGTTCTATTGGTGCCACTCCTTTTGAATACCTTGGTATGTTGATAGGTGCTAATCCTAGATTGGTATCTACTTGGACAAAGATTATTGACAGATTCAGAGATAAATTGAAAGGCTGGAAAGGGTGGTGTTTATCGTTTGGTGGGCGTATAGTAATGATTAAATCGGTGTTAAACAGCTTACCTACACATTATATGTCCTTATTTCTTGCTCCAAAAGGAGTCGTTAAACAGCTAGAATGATTTAGAAAGAATTTTATGTGGGGCGGAAGTTGTTCAAGATCCAAGATACCATTGATGGCATGGAGTAAAGTATGTTTTCCAAGGCAAGAAGGAGGGCTTGGCATTATGCCACTACGAACAAAAAACTTGGTTCTTCCTGCAAAGTGGTGGTGTAGGTACAACGACAATAAGACGGAAATTTGGAAAGCTCTCATTAAATGTCATTATGGAAGAATGTTTCCAGAAAAGCTGATTCATAACATTAATGCAAAAATAATCCAAAGTTATCTCAGGTGTGGAATGGAATTTTAAGTTTACAGAAGCTGGATTTAATGGCTTCGGCTTTAGGATACAACATGTGGAAATGGAAATGCGGTAATGGAGACCATATATCTTTTTGGTATGATATTTGGGCAGGTGATGAAACATTGAGAAGTCTATTTCCAGATCTATTTCTTTTAGCGGCTAATAGAAATGGGAAAGTAAGAGAGTTTTACGACTTAAGTCCCACAAATGGAATAGTGTGGCGTATCGTGTTTTCAAGGAATTTACTCCCGCATCAGAAGTCCGTACTGGAAGACTTGTTCACACTCCTACATCACGTTATTATTCAACCATTTGTAGATGATGTAGTAACATGGAAACCAACGGAGTCTTCTACTTACTCTACCACCATAGCGTACGAAGTGCTACATCAACCTCAACCAAACACACACGAATGGTTTAGATTTATGTGGACAAAAGGCGTTCCCTCAAAAATCCAAGGTTTCACATGGTTAGCTTGCCATCAACGAATACCGGTAAAACATTTACTTTTTCATAGAAACATCATAGTGGACATCAATCAGGCAACATGTTCTTGGTGCGGTTCAGTTACAGAAACAGTTGACCACTTATTGTTGCATTGCAAATGGTCGTCCCTGTTTTGGGGTAGTTTGTTGAGATGGTGGAACTTATCTTGGGTATTGCCAAGATCAATTTCAGAGTTTGTACAAGACTGGAACGAAGGTATGCCAACAAAATTTTGTAGCATATGGAAAATAGTCGGCCCTTACGCCATCTGGCAGATTTGGTTAGCAAGAAATGAAGCGACGTTCAATGATAAGTTCTTTTGTTGGTCTAAAGCAGTAACTATTTGTTGGTCCATGGAATTGAGTAAATCTTGATAAAAATAAAGAACGCTTTCATTGATAATAATTAATAAAAGGTTACAAGATTACTCATACCAACTAGACTACATGATAACATCTTCAGCTTCTTGATGGGGATAATTTCGGTATATTATCCCCATTAGAATGACAATGAACTCTCATTGATCCAAGCTAAGCTTGAGATACAATGAGAGGGGAATCCTAACTAATACTAAGTATTACATTTGTAGAATTCTCAACTATCTCTTTTACAACTAAACATATATATAGGAAAAATACAATTCACATGTGATGTTGGTAGGTACACCATGTGATGGATGAGTTGTCATCCACTTGAAATATGCTTCAGAATATTCATTTTGCTTTTGTACTTTTGTCTTTCTTGTAGCTTGTATTCTCAAGAAAGTTCATGCCTATATTTATCAGTATGTTGTAGAGATAGCTTCAGGGAGTTAGTGAGTTATTGTCATCACTCACTAACTCCATCACCTTCTTTTTGGCTCAGGGATCATTCACTGAGTACCGCCTCACTGAATGATTGAATCTTTCTTTTTAGACTCGGTCTAAACATCCTGAAGGTAACTCACTGAGTGACTATGCACTTAGTGACTTGTTTGTATCACTCACTGAAATAGCAATTTACTATATTATTCAGTGAGTGATTTGGCTATTTTATGTTCAAATACTTGTAGGGAATATTTGGGTAAAATATTGACCCAACAATCTCCCCCTATTTGAATATACAAATAGCCTGAAAAAAATTGGGTTTAAATGAGGGACCTGGTTCAATTTTGATACATCAGGGTCCACCCATCTTTTTGTGGTTCAGGGACTTGGGTTTAGTTCCTGAGGTTCAAGGGTTCAGGGACTTGGTTTTAGTTCCTGAGGTTCAGGGACTTGGGTTTAGTTCCTGAGGTTCAGTGACCCACTTCAGTGAGAGAGAGGTTCAAGTTCATGGACGAGGTTCAGGGACCAAGGGTCCAGTGACAGGGGGTTAGTGACCAGGGGGTTCAGTGACCAGGGGGTTCAGTCACACCCTAGATTAGTGACTGGGTTTCATGGTCAGGGGGTTCAATGACCAAGTTCAGTGGCCTGGTTCAAACACTGAGGTTCACTTTGTTTTGAGAGAGTCCTGGTTCACTTTTGATACATCAGTGACCTCTCATTTTTCTCCCCACTTTCTCATTACACAAAGTTACAATATATTCAGTGACTAAGAATTTCAATCACATGAGTATATTTTCTAAGTTGTAATATTTATCAACCCCTTGATGTCACGACATAATGGGCCCATCACGCTTCCGCTGCGTTCATTCAATAGACACCATCAGGCTTAGCCAGATTCTTTTCACCACAACCTGATGTGTGTTAAACCTGGCTTCCTGATTATCAGGGTCACCACTTTTCATTCCCTGACTCATACTTCTCTCACCACACCCTTGAATATTGCAAAAGCTCAGTCCGATTATCACTCTCTGATACTCTACCTTCTCTTCTGAGGTTCTCAGCCAGTGTCGACTCATTTTCGCTTCGCACTCCCTGATGATCAGTTTCAAACTGATTCATATCCCATTGATTCAAACACCATGATTCACAATTATGATAAAACTCATTTTTGTTTTGTCACTCCCTAATAAACATTAGGGTAGCCTGATACACTCACATCAAACCAGCCCAGTATATGCAGTATTCTAACCCGTCTACCAACCTTTTAACTTCCTGATAATCAAATCAGTCCCAACTCTATATCAGTGAGTGATTTCATTATCACTTGATAGACCCACATAAGCCATCATTTCCCTTGTGTTACCAAAGCTGATTCCCATCACCACTGATCCTTACCATCTGCTTAACACTTCTAATCACCAAGATTCCAGATTCAAACATATATCATATTTAAACCAATCGACCAAGAATCAATCGAGCCAAGCTCATCTTCACAGATTCTTTTCACACTTTCACTTTCCAAACCATCAATTTGATCCGACCCACAGTTAGGTCATCATCTGACCTGGGTTCGTGTGTTGCTTGAGTGAATTGAGAATCACTACTTCCTCCGCTGCACATGGATATACAATCCTTTTTGGATTTTGGTAAGGTTTGTGTGAGAGTCGAATTAATGATGGTGATGATTTTTAAAGAGATATAGGTGTCGTGAATGATGGATTTTTGTTGTGTTTTGGTTTTTGTTGATGATTTTTGTGTTGAGAGAGGATTTGTGATAGATCTATTTAGATCGAGAGTTTGTTTTGAGTTGGATTTTGTTTTTTTTTTTTGTTTTTTTAATGGTGTGAGTTTTTGGTAGATAAGATTTGTTTGTGTGTTGGGGTGTGTGATGATAATGGTACGGTTTGTGTTTTGTGGGTGAGGATAAGATTTAAGTGGTGTGGGGTGTGTCTCATTATTTTTAGGGGACCCCTAAACTAACGGGGTCTACACTTCTGCAAACCCTGCAAACCCTTTCTAGGGATACTGTTCATGTACTTTTCATAGTACTTTTTTTTTTTTTTTTTTTTTTTTGTCTGTTTGCTGTTTTTTTTTTTAATATCACTTTGTGTAATTTTGTCTAAGTGCATAAAGCACACAAGCAATTTTGGTCCAAGTGCATAAGCACAAGCAGTTTTGGTCCAAGTGCATAAGCACACAAGCAGATTGCACACTTGCATTTAGCACACAAGCAGATTGCACACAGGCTCAGATTAACAATCATCATCGCCGAAATTGGTACACAAGCAGTATTCCACACAAGCAGTTTTGGTCCAAGTGCATAAGCACACAACCAGTTTTTGTCCAAGTGCATAAGCACACAAGTTATAAGCAACAAGCAGATTGCACACTTTCATTTAGCACACAAGCAGATTGCACAAGCAGATTGCACAAAGGCTCAGATTAACACGTAATCATCATCGCCGATTTAGAAAACCATTTGCACAAGTTATAAAAAAGTTTTAGGCTCGGATAATGAAGGTTGCAAAGTGATAAAAATATCACTTTGCCATGCCATTCGGTTTTAAAAACCATTCGTCATCGCCTTTTTTGTCCAAGTGCAGATTGCACAAAAGCAATAGTAAGATTCCCAAACTGAAGTGACAATACCACCACAAGGCAGTGCACAGATTCCTCACAAGCCAAGTAACAACAGCAAAAAGCAAGATTCCCAAACTGCAGGAAGTCACAAGGGGAGGTAGGTAGTGAAATATCCAAATGATATATTGAGCCTCACCACAAGGCAGATTCACAAAGTAACCATCACCACCACAAGGCATATTCACAAAGTAACCATCACCACAAACAAAGCAAAAGTACTACCCCAAGTTACCACAAGCAGATTCACAAACTAAGCAAGTTACAACAAGTGAAGATTCCACAAGTTACAGATAGGGTTGGGTTATAAACACGGTGGCTAGTTTTATAGATCAAGTTACAGATAGGGTTGGGTTATAACACAAGCCAAGTGAAACACAAGCTGCAAGTGAAAGCCGCAAGTAACAAACCACAAACAAACAAGTGCAGATATGTCTCGATCACCATTTTACACACAACAGGTAATCACCATTTTACACATTAATAAGAGATAACATTAGGCTCAGATTATAAGCTGTTTCACATAACCAAGTTAACTCATATATGGCTGCAACATCGAAAGTTGCAAAATTAAGTTTTATTTTGCCGTCCAGTCGGAAATGCCACGCCAAAATCATGTTTTATTTAAATCATCATTGCCTTATCTCAGTTTTTTTTTTTTTCTTTTTTTTTTTTTTTTTTTTTTTTTTTTTTTTTTTTAAATAACAAACTGCTTATCAAGCATATAAGCAGTTTGTTATTTTCAGATTCATAAGCACTTTCATCACCCCGTTAAACTAAAAAACTAGCCACAGTGAATATAACCCAACCTGTAAAGTATATAATAACGGGGTCTAATCTGAGCCTGTGTACAAATGGTTTGCTTGTGTGCAATAAGCACATAAGCACTTTTTTTATCATAAGCACATAAGCAGTTTGCCAAGAAACCACACAGAGCCTGTGGACTGGGGTAGGCCAGAGCAGGTTTTCATACCACTCAGAGGTGGCAGATCAAGGTGTTAACCTACCCGTTTGCACCCACACAACTCCGGCAATTTCACATAATCACAACTGCTAAAGCAGTTTCAAGAACCAAATACTTAAAATAGATCTAGCTAATTAAACATGAAATAAACACATAATCACAATAAACATCACCAAATCACCCAGAAACAGATGAATTTCTCCCAAACACTAAATAAAAAAATTAGGCTTTTTTTAATAATCAAATAAATCTGGCTAATTAAACATGAACTAAACACATAATCACAATAAACATCACAAAATCACCCAGAAACAGACGAATTTTTCCCAAACCCTAAATTAAAAAATTGGGCGTTTTTTAATAAATAAATAAATCTGGCTAATTAAACATGAAATAAACACATAATCACAATAAACATCACCAAATCACCCAGAAACAGTTGAATTTTTCCCAAACCCTAAATTAAAAAATTGGGCGTTTTTTAATAATCAAATAGATCTGGCTAATTAAACATGAAACAAACACATAATCACAATAAACATCACAAAATCACCCAGAAACAGATGAATTTTTCCCAAACCCTAATTAAAAAAATTAGGTGTTTTTTAATAATCAAATAGATCTGGCAAATTAAACATGAAATAAACACATAATTACAATAAACATCACAAATCTAACCCATAAATTAACAAAAACCCTCAAAAAGTTATCATAAATCTAACCCAGAAATTAGAGAGAGAAAAGAGAGAGAGAGATAAAAGAGAGAGAGAGAATAACACACACACAAGTGAGTGGGTGAGTGTATGTGTGGGGTGAGGGTGAGGTGTACGCGTAAAACGCGTTTTTTCGTTTTTATTTTTTTTTTATTATTATTTTTTTAAATGTTAAATGTTATAAATGTAAAAGGGGTAAAAGGTTTAAATGTTAAATGTAAAAAATGTAAAAAAAAAAAATGTTATAAAAAATGTTATAAAAATGTAAAAATGTTAAAAATGTAAAAAAAATTATAAAAATGTAAAAATGTTATAAATGTTATAAATGTAAGTTATAAATTTTAAAAATTTTAAATGAAAAAAAAAAGTTATAAAAATGTAAAAATGTTATAAAAAAAGTAAAAATGTAAGTTATAAAAATGTAAAAATGTAAAAGTTGTAAAAAAGTAGTTATAAAAATGTAAAAATGTAATAAAAACTAAAATAAAGGTATTAGTAAAAAATATTATGTATTTTCAGGTTTTCGGTTCTCACGAGGAAGTAACTGAGTGGACGCAAAATATAGCTTGTGAGCTCGGTTTTGTAATTGTTAAAGATAGAACCAAATCAGAAGATGGTCATATGAACGAAATCAATTACAGGTGTACAAAGGGTGGGGCGTATGTACCTCAAGGTAGTGGCAGACGGAAAACCAAAACATGTAAAACTGGTTGTCCATTCAGATTAAATGCGAAATATCATCGAACAAAAAATTATTGGGTATTGAGGGTGAAGGATGATACGCATAATCATGATATGCTAGAGTCGTTGCATGGTGTGCCATATGCAATGCGATTAAAGGATAATGAGTTGGGTTTGGTAAGAGAATTGACAGATTATAATGTACGACCACTTAATATACTTTCGACAATAAAGGGTCGTAATCCGGATAACGTGTCTAGCGTTAGAACTATATATAACGCACAAGATAAGTTCCGGAGAGTCAGAGTAGGTGATAGAACTCCAATTCAAGTCCTTTACTCGCATTTGCAACAATCAGGGTATACATGGTACCCGAGGGTAAATGAGCATACCAACGAGCTTGAGGAGCTATTTTTTGTGCACCCCACATCGTATGCTATATGGTGTACATTCCCTGAAGTCATGTTGATGGACTCCATGTACAATACCAAGGTGTTTAAATTGCCGTTGTTGGAAATTGTTGGACTAACTTCAACAAACAAAACATTTTCAATGGTGTATAGCTTTTTATCCAGTGAACAAGGGCATAATTTTAGATGGGTATTTCAACGTGTGAAGCAAGTGATTGGCGAAAGATATTACCCACGTGTTATCGTCACTGACAGAGATTTAGCGTTAGTTAGGGCAATAAGAGCAGAATTTCCTGACGCTCACCAATTACTCTGTCGATGGCATATACAGCAAAACATACTTAAGTTTTGCAAAAATAAATTCACAGGTGGGGATATTGACTATGACTCCGTTAAAAAACGATGGGATTGGATGGTTAAAGCTCCGACCTTCGAATCTGTAACACCCCCAAAATACCGCAGCGGAAGACTGTGTCATAGGGGTGCAACTTCATAATACAAAGTACAAGGAATAGAAAACGAACTCTAAATGAGACGTTTCGAAAAGTTACCATTCGATTAATGAATTCAAAGTTACAAACATGAGATTCCAAAGTATGATACATAAATGTATACAAAATGTTTTGAATGGTAAATGATAAAAGCGTAAGTCTTCAGAATATGCAGCTTGACTCTAAGTTCCACGCACTAGCTATCGCCTTACTAACCTGAGATAAACATGCTAAAGTGTCAACACAATGGTTGGTGAGTTCATAAAGTTTGTCTTAAAACAGTTGAAAAGCTTAAAAGAATGTTCACACAGCAAAGGCATCGTGAATCCACTCAGTTACAAGTCCCGTCATAAGAGACTTGTAACCTGTGTGTTCACAACCCACTGCTACAATATAGTATGATTAAGACATGTATAAGTTCATCAAAACAGTTAAGCAATTAGTCATGAGTCTACACTTCATCTCCGAAGACCTCACGTTTATGATGTATCCAACAATCGCAAATGATAGGATGTATCAATAGCCTCAATGGTCATCCAACAACTTAATTTGGAGCCACCGGAAGTCTCAATGGTCATCCAGCAACTTAATCTGGAGCCACTGGCAGTCTCAATTAAGTATAACGTAATCATGTATATATGAAATCAAGTATAATGCGATCAAGTATAAGACAATCAAGTATAGAACAATCAAGTATAATGCGATCAAGTATTTGTACAAGTAAGCAAGTAGTTGTGCATGTATCCCCCCCAAAGAGTTAAAACAAGTATGAAAAAGTAGGGGCTATGACTCACCTTAAGCTTATGTAATGAGAAATGAAAGTGGTAGTCGAATCGCGAAAGTCTCTAAGAGCAGCCTATAATTGAACGTTGCGACTTAGGTTTGGAGTAACGTCTAAGAATACGAAGAATTGCCCATATATGTCTTGCATATAGTTCATGATGTAGTACTTAAGTATAAATGGTTTATGAAACATGTATAGGTTGTATATCTCTTACTACCGTTCGGGCCGACATAATTCAGAAGTCATGGAGTAAACGTTCGAGGAGCCAGGACACTTTAATTCGTAAATCCACAACTCATCTCGACGGCTTACTTAATGAACTCCTCACATGAGGCTCCCTACTATTGTAGTATTTGATAACATATATATATATATAAGTTTTTGATCTTTAATAGTTATATGGTCTTTAGCCGTGGCTTTGCCGTGACCTTGGTCATTGTTACCATGGTCTTGAGACTCAACCTTGGCTTTAGCCATGGTTGTGGTCTCGGCTTTAGGTCATTAGACCTCTTGGTCTTAGTAAATCATAACTATTATATAGTGACTTTGTTCTAAAAATGGGCTGTTAAGAATTTGAAGAAAATATCACTCGGAAAGCGTTTTCAGGGCTCGAGCTTCTTTTTTCCTGAACGAAAACGTCGTTCCGGACAACTTTCGTGTTTTAACTTTTTGATGAATCGGACCAGAAGGGTGACTTTCAAATTGGCAGAATGCAAAACAGTAGGTTATAGGCAGTTTCGGCGTTTTGGTGTCGCTAACTTCTTATGGCCATAACTTTTGACTCGGGTACTCGTTTTGGGTGATTCAAATTGCTATGTTTTCCTTGTTAAGTCCTCTTTAACAGTAAGTAAGTGTCAAATATCAAAGTTATACTATTTTGGTCGTGGTTCTCCATAAAAATCACTAGTTTGCTTGTTTACTTGTCATAAGTTAACATATGTATACCAATACTTGTTTTATCCATTTTTAAACATCATGAACACAATAACAAGAACATATATAGCATGAAAGGAACACAAAGAGTATGAAAATGATAATTAAGTAAGGAGTATGTTAGGGTTTGCTTACAACTTTTGGCTTTCTAAAGAAAGGAAGTCAAGTATAGAACTAGGACACTGAACCTAAGCTTGTAAACCCTTCACCACAACTCTTGAAACCCTTGCTAGCCTTGATCTAACCCTTGTGAAAACCATTTAACTTCAGCCCTAGTAACCTTGTGTAGCTCCTAATTCAACCATGGAATCACCAAACAAACTTAAGAACTAGGTAGAGAATACTAAGACCTTGAACTTTGTAGTGTAACTTGTATATTGAAGATCAAAGGATCATGGTGCTAGGATATAGTAGTGTGGCGTTTTTATTGATGAGAAAGGAAGCAAATGAGCTTGTATTTATACTATGAAGAGGAGGTTAGGAAGCTTACTAGGAAATTACATAAACTTGGTGACAAAGTTGTAATTAAGTAATGATCTAAAGAATCAATGGTCAAGATTTAACCACACATGGTGACTCCCCCCCCCCCCCTAAGTCGGTTTCGAATGGATAAGGGTGACTAGATGAGTAGTCATGGTCTTTGGATGATAATATCCTAAGTATGTAGCTAGTTTTGACTCCGTAAAATGCTAACCGTAAGTTTTTAAGTCACGAAACGTAAAATCGGGTATCCTAAAAATATGAAACTTATAAATATACTAGAACTTATCAATATACTCCATAATAAAATATAAAATGAGTGGTAGGTTCTATCGGGTGCTAAAACTCTGCTAAAAACTGGAAACGCGGGTCTAAAACGCGTAATTCGCGTAAAACGCTGAACTGGAAAACGTAAAATTCCAAAACTTTTGGAATTGTCCTAAAATGAGAGAAAATCATATTTCTATTATTTATAATGTTTTATGGACATATCGGGATGCTAGAATGACGTTTAAACCTAAAAGTAAATCTCGGACACGGCTTTGTGATTTTTGAAGAAATGATCCGACGAGTGTGAAATTCTCGGATTATCATTAAAATAGTTTAACTTACGAGAATATGAAATAAAAATTTTGGATGTGAATAGTAAAAGTGAATAGTAAAAAAGTGAATAGTAAAATTTTCGAGAATAAAAGTTAACCTGAAATTGCGAATTGTTACAGAATCGTTCGAGCGACGTTATCGACGCCTACAAGAGCTATTGGTCAACCATCAGGGTACTTAATTATTAATTGATTGTTTTTAAATATGCACCCGAATGACCTTTAATTAATTCATTGTTTTTTTCAGATGTCGCTTTGTATCTGCATAACTGGGTGCAAGATTACGCACCCATGTTTGTCTCGTATATTACCGACCGATATAAATCCTACGGCCAGACAACAACGTGCAGAGTTGAGGTTCACCACGCGTTGTTGAAATTATATTTGGACGGCACACAGTCCAAATTAGACAGGTTGTTGAGGTCGGTCGATAAGATTCTCATTACGCAAGAAGATGCGATAAAAGAGACTTTCAACAGAAGCATGAACGAGAAACTAATTAAGTGTGATGTACCACTATTTCACGAATTAACGTATAAAGTTTCTAAACATGCTTTGAACGTAATGCACAAAGAACTCCACCTGTCGATCGCCCTAGAAGACTGTAGCCATAATAATCGGGCAATATACGGACTACCATGCTTTCACGAGATGCGAATCTATGTTATTCAAGGTAAGTATATTAAATTTATAACTATCAAGTTGTTTTCCACATTAATATCAGTAATTTATACAAGTCACTTTAATTGAATTCAGGATTACCCATTCCACTAGAACGAGTTGATATTTTTTGGAGAACCCTATCTGTTCCGTGGCCTGTTATCAATAGGCCCCCGGATAAAGATGGCTCTTCGTTTAACGATGATGATGGTAGTGTTGTTGTTGTTGATGATGATGATGATGACAATACTGAGTTTAACGATGGCATGCGACAATTCAAGAATATTTTTAGCAAATCAACATCGTTTGTCAAGAAGAATATGTTAACAAAGTTAAAAGATATATTCCAACCTGAATCTGCTGACACACGTGAACCAGCTATTCAAAAAAATACCCGTGGACGTCCGAGCGCAAAGGACAAAAAGGGCAAAGCTACACAAGTCCCGGACTTGAATGAAGTTCCGGACTTGAATGAAGTCCCGGACTTGAATGACTTGAATGATGTGCCAACCATGAATCACCGAAGAAGCACAAATTCAAGATCCATGAAAGTCCCAAAACGCGCCAAAGAGCCTGCAAGACGTAGTTCGTACACGGGTCAAAAAATAAGACACAGATTTTACGTTGGAGATAAGGATAGCGAGGATTTTATTGAGCGCATTCCAGAGATTTTCCGTTCACAGGTAATAAGTATAAATAATGTGGAGGGTGACGGAAATTGTGGGTTTCGGTGCATTGCCCATTGGATTGTGCATGACCAAAATAGGTGGGCCGATGCTAGATACATGTTAATGGAAGAGTTACAAAGACATAGTGTAACTTACGTGAGTATGTGGGGGGGGGGGAGAAGACTTTTACCACCTTCGTGATACATTAAACTGGTTTAATGGACCAGCGCCTGAAGATTACTGGATGACGATGCCACATAATGGTCTGGTCATCGCTTCAGCTATTCGCCGACCTCTTGTATATATAGACCGTCATGGTTGGTTCACATGTTTACCCCTATTTTCTGCTCCAAACTTATCACATGGAATTGACCCCATTGTGATTGCGCGTGTGGGGGAGAACAGTGGTGCTCATTACATTTGTCTCAATATAGACAGAGATTCAGATCTACCACATTACCACCCACAATGGAGGTGGTTCAAACAGCCAGTTGCAAACGAATGGGATGCAATATATAACGATCGATGTATTTTGTAAATGTTGTAAATGATTATTCATTTATTAATTGTTTGTAAATGTTGTAAATGATTATTCATTTATTTAAATGTAAATTGTTTGAAAATGTTGTAAATGATTATTCAACATCGTTTAAATGTTAATTGTTTGAAAATGTTGTAAATGATTATTCAACATCGTTTAAATTAGTAATAACATTATTGATTGCTGATGTAAATTATTATGCAAATTCTTTGGTCAGATGAGTCAAAGAAATCCTTTCTGGTGCCGATGTAATAGAGGATTTATTGTAGAACGGAAATCCTGGCAAGATGGTAGTCGTGGGCGACTGTTTTATGCATGTCCTCTTTCAGTGGTAAATAATCATACGTTTGCTTAGTTATGTAAATAATTTGTTTGTTAAAAATACATTTCTTATTATTTTCTTAACATGTAACAGCCAGGTACAAAAGACTTTGGGTGTCGATACTTCGCGTGGAAAGATGAATTTGAAGCAGAGCACTTTAATCAACCCTCTTCTTCAACGCATTGCTCAAACTGCGTTGCTACAAAAAATGAGAACAAGTTGTTGAAGGCAAGAATAAAGGCGCTGGAAATGGAGTTAGAAATGGCAAAGAATCCTGAGGATCACGCTTGTCAGTCAAGTGCCCGGCTCCATGATCTTTTAAATGAGATGAATAATCTTCATATGTCGTAGATGTTGTTGTTTTTAAATAATATGTATAACGTTGTCGTTTAATTTAATAATAACAGTTGTTGTTGCAGTTATTTAACGTGGTAATATTTAACGTGCTATTATACAAACAAAAAAATTATACAAAACATTATACATATACAAAACATTATTAAACACAAATATACAAAATATTATACATATACAATACATTTTTTTAAACACAACACACAACATTTTTTTTAAAAAAAAAAAAAAAAAAAAAAAAAAAAAGCACTAAACGACAAAACTGAAAAAGTTAAAAAAAAAACAAAACAAAAAGTACTACCCTAGGGGTAGACCCCGCCCAACTAAAAAACTAGCCACCGTGATTATAACTCAACCCTATTTTTAATCAGTGAGTGGTGGGTGTGGGTTTGTGTTTTGTCATTTTGTCAAAATTCATTGTGCTTTTCTCCCCCTCAAAAATTGCTATTACAGTAGCAGTTTTTGAAGATTTCACACTAAATTTTGACATTGAATGATGTTATCAGTAGTCATGAACGGATCTGGATTAGAGAAAAATCCACCTGCTCTGATGCCACTTGTTGGTCCATGGAATTGAGTAAATCTTGATAAAAATAAAGAACACTTTCATTGATAATAATTAATAAAAGGTTACAAGATTACTCATACCAACTAGACTACATGATAACATCTTCAGCTTCTTGATGGGGACAATTTCGGTATATTATCCCTATTAGAATGACAATGAACTCTCATTGATCCAAGCTAAGCTTGAGATACAATGAGAGGGAAATCCTAACTAATACTAAGTATTACATTTGTAGAATTCTCAACTATCTCTTTTACAACTATATATATATATATATATATATATATATATATATATATATATATATATATATATATATATATATATATATATATATATATATATAGGAAAAGTACAATTCACATGTGATGTTGGTAGGTAAACCATGTGATGGAAGAGTTGTCATCCACTTGGAATATGCTTCAGAATATTCCTTTTGCTTTTGTACTTTTGTCTTTCTTGTAGCTTGTATTCCCAAGAAAGTTCATGCCTATATTTATCAGTATGTTGTAGAGATAGCTTCAGGGAGTTAGTGAGTTATTGTCATCACTCACTAACTCCATCACCTTCTTTTTCGCTCAGGGATCATTCACTGAGTACTGCCTCACTGAATGATTGAATCTTTCTTTTTAGACTCGGTCTAAACATCCTGAAGGTAACTCACTGAGTGACTATGCACTTAGTGATTTGTTTGTATCACTCACTGAAATAGCAATTTACTACATTATTCAGTGAGTGATTTGGCTATTTTATGTTTAAATACTTGTAGGGAATATTTGGGTAAAATATTGACCCAACACTATTGTCAAAAGAAGAGCATTTCAATGTGCAGTTGAGCAAAAAGTGTGTCATGTTTCACAATATCACATTTGGATTGACCAACCGTGGGAGCTCTATTGAAATTTTAGTTTGTTGTATCAATGTAGGTTGTATTGTAGTTGAGTAAGGATCTCTAGTCAAGTGTTTTGTAATTGCACTTCAACTTTGTTGAAGTTTTGATTATTTATATAAATTTTGTTTTTGCCAAAAAAAAAAAAAAAAAAAAAAAAAAAAAAAAAAAAAAAAGTAGTTTAGTCAAGCTGTTGTTGTCTTAAATGAATCTATAATCATGCGATACTTACATACAAAGTATTGTTAATTACAGTAATTATGACAACTCCATAAACAAGTTTATCAAAGCTCAACTTGTTGAAGTTCTACTCATTATTCAGGTCCACAATGCCACATAAGAGGCTTAAAAGTTAGGATTAGTAACAACTAAGAAGTTTATACAACATATATACTTCATTTGAGAAATTTAAAACTAAACACGGGTTAGAGTTTAAAAATGGAGCAACTAACATGGCAGACGCGCGCTAATATGCAATTCATACATGGGTAGCTTAACAACTCTTAATTTTTTGAGTCTTTTATAGTGCAAAGCAAAAAAAATAAAGCTGGTAAATTCAGTGTTGTTTTTGTAATGTGAGTGCTATATATAACTCTGAATTCTCAGCTTATTCATTTTTGTTACATACAAATATAATATCTTAAATTTCTCAGTTCTGATTACAAAATTTGGTTCGACAGACAAATATTAATTTAAAGATCTTCATATGATTGAAAATTATTGTCTCTATTCACGCACTTCTAGTAGTTAATTGGATTCATTGAAATTATTTACCAAAGTGGATTCTTTACTGGTCTACCTCTCTTTCGAGAACTAGTTCGAATAGTTGGAGGACATGTTTTCTCCGGCTGCTTGGGCGTCGGCTGAGACAACAATTTCAAACCCTCAACAAAATTTACCTGTGGCACAGTATTTGGAAGTACAAATCCAATAGGAAAACGCGGCCACTGACAAAAGTAATACGCTTCTTTTCCAGGCACAATCTTGGGCATAGATTCGGCTGGAATCACAACCACCTGAAACGCACGCTCACAATTCACACATCTCAAACAACACCCTTCATACACTTTAGGATACTCATATAAATTATAACAGTACGGACACAATGTCCATATATTCCCATGCACATTATTACGCCTCACATGCATCTTTTTTCGCGTATTCTGATCAAACTCGTTCTCATTGTCCTGATTGTTGAAAACGTTAAACAATCTATTATCATACGTTGATTTCTTTACAGGATCAGATAAAATGTCCCAAGCGTCATTAACAAGCTTGAACGCTGTCCCGGCAGACGAAAACTTGTTGTTGTCTGGATGTAAGAGGATAGCGAGGCGATGGTATTGTTGTTTGATGCGATCTGGGTCATTGTAGCGGTTATTTTCTATCTGAAGGATGCTATAATAGTTACGGTGGTTGTTTATTTGTTGATTTGCGGCGATTAGGACGTCCACAATAGCTGTGATCTGATCTGAACCTTCGAGTAATGAATCAGTTTCTTGAGCTAAAAGAGCGAAATCACGAGCGGCTGTTAGGTCGTTCTCGTCTAGAAGAGTGTTTGCGATTTGTAACAGCCGATCGGCTTCGTCTTGGCTCGACGATTGCATGTCGGGAAATGTTGTTTGAACGAAGATTAGTGTGTGGACAAGATGATTAATGACATTTGTTCGGTATGAATAGATCATTAAAAAAAAAAAAAAAAAAAAAAAAAAAAAAACTACAAACGACAAAATGTGTGCCCCAAATCAATGTTAGTTTAAAAAAAGAAGATAGAACCAATGTTTTGAAACCCGGGTTTGGGATCGACCCGGCCGAGTCACCGGGTCAACTGGTTCGACCGCCGGGTCAACCCGGTTAGACCCGGTTTTATGCACATTTCCAAAAATCTATTTTCTATTGTTCAAAGTTTAATGTCCAAACTCTACTCTACAGTGAAAAAAGAGCAAAGAACCTTACGGTTCAACCACAGGGGTCCTAAACTCCTAATCATGCTAAGCGTTTTGGATATCAGAACCCGAATTCAATCTAATAAGTGGAAACTAATCACAAATATGAGTGAATATACACCATAAGAAAGTCATATCAAACAAAAATAGCACCTTAACAATGGAAAAAAAAAAAGTAAAAAAAAAAAAAAAAAAAAAAAAAAGAGAAAATCCAAACCCGGCCGGGTTTCAAAACCCTGGTTGACCCGGGTCACTCAAAACCCGGCGGGTCTAACCGGTTGACCTGGTTTTAGAAACCCGGGTTATTTTGACCCTTTTTTGACCGGGTACCGGTCCAACCGGTTGACCCGGCCGGGTCAACCCGGGTTTGAAAACATTGGATAGAACAGCTTAAGTACAACACACAATTTTAACTTTTCAACGTATATTTCTATATTATTATTTTTTTCATACACTCTTACTCTACAATAAAAATAATACATCAAAAGTAGCTCGCTTTCTCCCTATACTTGAACTTTTACATACTCTATACATAACTAATTAATAACCCGAATTAAAAAAAATTAAAAACACTTGGAGTGATTAAATTTCAACGCGCATATGGGGTAATAAACATTCATCCCCATTACTCCATAACAATTAGTACTTTTACCCATGAGTCCCAATCATCCCAAAATTGTATTTACAAGATATGACTTGACTTAACAACCATGTAACCAATTAGACAATTGACAAAGGGTTTAAACATATAACAATAATACACTAAAAATGAGTGCATACAAGATAGGCTAAGGCGATTTGGGTGTACATTTGGGGGTGGATTGTAAACAATGTTCTTCGTTAATATTTCAGAATCCCGAAATATCACGATAACCACAAAAAAGATAGGCTCTGAGGGGTGTACTAAGGGTATCGTATACTAAAAATGAGTACATCGCAAAGGTGTAGGAGAATTACTTGACCAATGAAGTCAATGTAATTATAATACAGGTTTAAAACATAGGTTATCCTAATACCTCTTATCATATAGTAAATGTTAGATCTATTGTTTTGGTTGATTTAGTGATTTGGGAGGTCGGTTACGAAGCTCTTCTTCGCCCTATTCCACTCCCCGAGTACCCAACTCGAGAGTTCTAAGCATTATGTAAACAAAGCTCCCTTCATGCAGAGAAAACCGTACAATGTCGCTTATCACAATTTCCGACACTAAGCTAAATGTTGAGTACTAATCTAGCTACTACCAATCTCACTCACGATCCACACGATCCTTACTTCTTACACGATCTACACGATCCTCACACACTACTCTTGATCCACTTGATCAACTCACTAGCTACAAGAGATCTCAAAGATCTCAACAAGATCACAATGATCCACACAAGATGACTAAACAAGACTATGACACTTGATGTATATCAAGATATAACAAGTAAACAACAAGTAATGCAAGTGCACTACACAAAAACTTTAACACCTTGTATCTTCTTGATACTTTGTGTTCTTCTCTTGAGTAATGGAGGAATGCATGTGATCTTCGGTTGGATGTAAGGATCACTCTTTAAATAAAAGAAAACTAACTAATGATCAATGAAATGTAAGTGTGAATGAAGGATTAAACTCAGAAAGTTTTGTGTGAAAAAGGATGCCCAAAAACTGTGAAGTGGGCTTGTATTTATAGGCAGAAAAAATTTGCCCGTTATAATGAGACGGTACCACTAAATACCAAACGGTACCACTAAATTTAGTGGTACCGTGCCAGACAAAGGACGTTCCAGTTTTTGTTTTTAGGGGTGAAAGTTTATTTGAGGAAGTTTGGAGCTGATTTGGGAAGGGGGGATACCTGTTATGATTTTTAAACTTACTTTTCCAATTAAAACATATTTTTATAATTCAAAAATAATTTGTAAAGCGTATTTTTGAAAAAATGGTTTTGTCACATTAAAAATGTGAAATTTGAAACATAAATTCACTTCTTTGATCATTTGTCAAGTTGTAAATTTGTTTGTTCTTACCTAGAGTGATTTACGTAGAGACGGGAAATTTCGACTAAAAACTTGTTTACGTTAATTTTGATGTAAAGTGTTTTCACATTTTGTTATCATCAAAACGTAGAGTTATCGAAAGATATAAATAATGTTTTTAGGACATTATTTTCATCAACAAATTTCATAAAAGTTAAAATGGTTTTCACACAAAGACTGTCAATAGGGTGTTGTAAATCAACAAACTCTAGAAATGTTAAATTTTACAAAAAAATAATAAATAAATAAATAAATAAATAAATAAATAAATAAAAAATTCATATGTTGCACAATACAATTTTTTATTTTTATTTTTTTTAACTAGTTTCACTTTTAGCTAACAAGTAAATCATGATTTTCAGTCGCCGCTAGAATTCGGATCATCCAACAGGTGGTATAATATATCTTCACTCATTTCTTAAAGTTTAGTTATGTTTTTAAGATGATATAATTATGGGTACATAAGGATCTATACGATATAATGTATGTTATTTAGGATGTGACACTTAAATGATGTATGTTGTTAATGTTCTATTGGCTAAAAGGTTAAATGATGTATGTTGTATGTTATTTAGGATGTAGTTATAGGTGTTAAACGATGTATGTTATTTAGGATGTAACAGTTAAATGATGTATCTTGTATGTTATTTAGGACAAAAGGTTAAATGATGTATGTTCTATGTTATATGGTCTAAAAGGTTAAGTGATGCATGTTGTATGTTATTTAGAATGTAACAGTTAAAAATATAGCTAGATATGCAGATGCATGGTCTAAAAGGTTAAAACATAGTATTTAGAGTACACAGTTAAATGATATATGTTGTTGTCCTATGGTTTGTTTGTGAAAATATAGCTAGTGATACAGATGCATGGTCGAAAAGGTTACAACATAGTATGTAGAGTACATATGGTGAGTAACATTTAAAAGTAGTAAGTAACAATATTATCCATTTGTTTCATTAACATAAAACTTGCACCAAATAGTTTGCAAGATAAAAATAGTTGGAAAACCCCTTGCCTCTTAACCTAAAGGTCAAGGGTTCGATCCTCACTCCCTACAAAAGGCCGGAGGTCCTTTTCTACCTTAGGTAGAACCGGAAGCAGCCTCTCTACCTTAGGTAGGGGTATGGTTGTCTACGTCTCAACCTCCCCCATACACCGTGGAAGATGGTATTGGGACCCATAACCCGTGAAAGACGGTATTTGGAGTTACTTTACTTTTACTTTTTTTTTTTATGATACATGACATGCTTATAAAATGTCAAATGGCAACCAAATAATGATTGGTTTGATTGTTACGCTTTTGAATGGTCAAACTTCATATTCTTTCCTTTATTATCTCACCAAAAATAAACAATTTGCCTACCTATAAGAATGCCTTCTTTTACCCTATAAGAAATTTGCTGAATGTCAACACTTATGCCAAAAAAACATTCAATTCAATCCCCAAAAATAGTTACCTTTTTATCTTATCGCAATTTATGTGGTTTATTTCTAACATTGGGATTCATAATCTATTATTCTTTAATCGGAGATTCACTACATCATGAAATGTGGGTATTCATGATCTAGAAAGAATGAAGGACATGGATAACAATGATATGAACATACACGTTGAACATTCAACCTAAGAAAAGAACGAAGATGTTGTCGAGAGCAACAAGAAATGCATATTCATGGTGGTGGGCTAGCCACATCAGGACCAAACAATCAAAATGGCTAGACCAAAATCTTCAAGGTACCTTGTGTTAGTTATTTCTATTGCGGGATAAATGAAGACATAACCAATTACTTCTAGTTACGTGTTTTCAAAATTGCTAAAAGTGATCAAAATTTTTTTTTGGTGTGATGGTTCACAGATATGGAAGAAAAGGTAGAATACATACTAAAAATTATCTCAGAAGATGGAGACTCATTTAGGGTTAGGGCAGAACAATACTACAGAAAAAGGCCCGAGCTTCTAAACTTTGTGGAAGATACATTCCGTGGATATCGAGCTTTGGCCGAAAGATATGATCATTTGTCAAAGGATTTACAAAGCGCTAATCGAACCATTGCTATTGTTTTTCCTGAAAGGGTACATATGTCAATTGAAGAGGAAGATTTTGAAGATTCAATTTCTAATATTGATGAAAATGAGAACAAGCTCCCTACAAATTCGCATGTGCCATTGTCGTTTCCAATGCCACCGAAACAAAACCAGCTTTCAAAATTTGAAAATGTAGTTCAATCCATGCTCAAGAAAAAGTCTAAAATGCCCACAAAAATGATGTCGAATAAAGGGCTAATCAATATAGGTGTTGTCACAAATGCTTCTAGTATTTCCAAAAGTTCTGGGTTGGACAAGAATGAAGCACTTGAGGAGATAGACAAGCTTCAAAAGGTTATATTAGGATTTCAGACAGAAAAAGAGTTTGTGAAGAGTTCATATGAAAATGCATTATCAAAATATTGGGAAATTGAGAACAATATCACTGAGATGCATGTTAGAATTAGCAATTTGCAACATGAGTTTAGTGTTGGTGCAATGATTGAGGATAAAGACGATCAAAATGTTATGTCATACGCTGCCTTAAAAATGTGTGAAGAAACACTCTACAAGTTAAAATGTAGACAAAAGCGCTCGAAGAAAGAGGCAATCATGGAACATAAAAGTGTTGATGAGATTAGAAAAAAGTGTGAAGCTTTCATTGCATGTAATAACAATAGTAGTGTGTTGAAAAGCTTCGACCAAGCTGGCGAACATGCCAAAGATGAAGAGGGGGATATAAAAGAGAACTTTTTGATAGAACATGAGCTTCTTAATGCTTCAAAAATGACGAATTCACATGGAAATGCTCATGAAGATCCTTTTGAAACTATAGAAGATAATAAGGCAAAGGTTAAAGAAAACATTCTAGGAAATCATGAAGAAATCACCATATCTGAGGTTTCTAAGAAGATCGAACAACTCGTCGACAAGGTAATCTCATTAGAAACCGAGGTTGCATCTCAAACTGCATTAGTAATGAGGTTGCACTTAGAAAACAATGAGCTTCATGAGAATCTTGAAAGTTTAGAGCTAGATAAAAAGAACCTTCTTGATGACTCAAAAAACATGGAAATCAAGATCAAGAGGTTAGCGGAAGAACTCGAAAAAGTTATTAATCTTGATCAAAAAGTCAAAGGACAAGATCTACAGTTGGAAACCCGTTTAAATGAAGAAATTGGTTCTCTAAAAAACTTGTACCAGGATCTCTTGATTGCAAAACCAGACGAAAATGATCTAGAAGATGATGTGAATATCTATAAAGACAAGGAAAATACCCCTAAATTAATTGAATTAAAAGATAAAGAAGAAAACCAAAGACAATATAATGATGATTTTGAGGGTTTTATGAAAGAGCCTAATGAGCATTATCAAGGTAACGATGCTGAATCAAACTACACGAAAAGAAAGCAACAACCTGCATTCATCGAAAATGGGATCAACAAAGAGGAAGATGGGAACTGTGTAAGCGGAGATGAAGAACCAAAGTGGAAACTAATATTCTCACATGGTATCGAGGACAGAGAACAAATGTTAATAAAAGAGTACACATCAACATGAAAAGACGGCTATAACACTCAGTAACTACCAATCTGCAAAATTTCAAGGAGAAGTTCTTAACATGAAGCAAGAGAATGCCAATGTTTTAGATGAGCTACGGGCTGCCTCCGAAAGGGTCAAAATGCTACAAAATGATATAGAGAAGATTTTGTCAATATTGGATGAGGAACTAGGTAACAAAAGAAAACCAAACTCTAGTTCGAAGGTTCCTTTTAAGTCTTTTCTTTTTGGGGCTAAGTTAAGGAAGAAACGCAAATCTTCGCTCTTTGATTGTATGAGTCCCTCATTGCAAAGACAATATAGTGATCTTCAAGAATTACCAGCGCGCTAAAAAGATGGATTAGTGTAGAGTTCTTAAAAACATACATACCATAAATTAGCAATGTTATATTATAATAGTTCTTAACTATGTTTTTAAAAATACATTTTACGCG